>JAYJLX010129736.1:0-19049 GCA_036873525.1 Chalinula nematifera
CTTAATGTCTTACACCAACTCCATTCAAACCCAGCAAACCAAAGTTACACTTTATAAAAAAACCCTGTAATTTCATTGTAATATAAATGCATATTACAGGCTGGCTTACTTTAGTTTGCTGTATAACCCCAGACTGAGTTGATTCACGACAGCCATTATAGCTTTTTATTCCCAAGACGCGAAAATTTTGACGTGTATACTTAGATGCATGCTTAGTGGGACAATTGGTAAACCACAAGATTAGGCATGTCTTCTTCAATGGTTGAGAAAGGTGCACTCCCTTGACTCCCGTATATAAGTGGCTAGTTCATCACTCAAAAGATGAACAAAATCCATGTGATTGCTAATTGTATTATATATAAGTGTATCCTTACCCTTGTCAAATGGGAAAATCCTTGCTACAAATAAAGTAATACCTTTATAAACCTCATTCTGAGCTCAATACAGGATGATGATTCCGGCCATCCCTTTAGAAATGCCTCTAAAACGTAGTGTGTCATTGGCTCATTGCCAACGTCTGGCAATTTGTTAATTGTCTTCCATATCACTGAATATATAGGTTGTAAAACATGATTGCATACAGCCTTGAAACAAATCTTGCCAAAGATGCTTGATTCGGAAGTTCTAAACATTACGCCCAATTAAGAATCCTCTGCTTATATGGTTCTCAGTTTGGGTGTTATGACATATATCATAAAATTAGCCACTTGAACTTTTTTCTTTGTCAGAGCACACACAATTGGGTAAATAACCATAATGCTGCACTGCTTCCTTAAAAGCTCCAAACACTGTACTGTTTTATTGCTGTTGAAGCATTGTATAGGTACACATGCAATCATAAGCCATATCCATCACCTCCCCCATGTGACACACCTCCACTTAACAAAACTTAGATATCTATAATTGACAGTGTGGTTTTCATATGCCCCCACCCACAATGCTAAAGGCAGGGTCTCCGACCCTATTTGCCCAGATGTTTGAAATTTGCCCCCTATAGTTTTCCCTTAATTTCTGGTGGGTCCCTTCAATGTCCTAGATTTTTCTGAATTTTAACAACTTTTAATAATGTAATATATATAACTATATTCAGTATACAGTATTATAGCACACAGTTAAAATTTTAGCATTCATATGCAGACAGTATAAATATAGCCTGACTTATAGTTAGTATGATCCACAACTAAGTAATGTGGTGTTTCAATACTGCCTTGCAAGGAGTGTATTGTGATAATTTGAAGATTTGGCCAAGAATTCGAATTTGCCTTCCAGCTTTATGAAAATATGCACTAAAGGCATTTTTCATTGCTAGTTTAGCCTTTTCATCAGAGCATCTATATATCATAGCTCAATTGAATCAGATCATATACCCAATCTTTTGATGTTACCAATTCTTTTCCTTCATCAGGATTTTTCTTAGGAAGCTTTCCGACACAAATATATGGCAAATCTTTCAAGCAATTGACGAATTGAGCAGCCATGGCTTTTTCAAAATGTTTGTGAATTTGTTCAACATATTCTGTTCTAATAGTTTCAATGATCTCTTCATTATCTTCGTCATCATGCATCTGCGGCAGAAAATTTCCATATGTCAACAGAACTATCGTGCGGCTCCAGAATTCATCAATTCCAAAGAAACCTGCAAGATTGGATATATCAGGGAACTTATCCTCACTAATTTTGATGCAAAGGTATATGAGATCAGGTGGCGTTCCCGCTAATCGTATGCATCTGCAAATCGCATTGCATTCCCTTTTTGCTAATCTAGGAGTGAGTGATAACCCTTTTGAGTCATAGATAGTGATTTCAGCACCTTCATACTGGCCCACATACAGCTCAATAGGATCATGAGCCTGTGCTGCTACGCCATGTTTAACTTTAGCTTTGGATATTTGCAAAATTGAGTTGACTATCGTTGACTTGCCAGTTCGAGGGGGTCCAATCACCAGTATAGACAAAGCAGGCATCTGTGAGATATTTTGTTGCTGACCTTCGCTGATACGATTGCCGTCGTCGTCGCGTGAGGTATCTGGACACGAGGGGTCAGTTGGATCCTCTGGGCCACCTGTAGCCATTGTGCTACTGAGACTTAGTAGAATGAATAGATTGCACGACAAGCACTTATGTTGTGAAGCATGCGGTGCCTGCTTTTAAAGGCCTACTTTTCACACTATTGTGGGGTCTGCCTATAAATGTGAAAATTTATGCAGTGTATACAATATTGTGACAATCGATACAAGCAAGCCAGCACATCAGCTCAATATGCATCATCGGAGCGTATACCCTTTCATGTTTTACAGCTTACATATAACTAGCCCAATCATTCTGACTTGTTACTTAAATGCATGGATATAATTAAAATTAATGCTGTGATGCATATTTTGTAAAAATGCTGTAGCATAACAAACTCTTCATGAATTAAAAAAAAAATGTTTATAAACAATCTTAGATTCCGGCAAAATAAGAAAATGTATGTACAGTTACGATAAATGAAACATATACTTTTACAACTGAGTTTTATCTGATGGATGATGGTCATTAGTATTCTCCACTATACTTTCATTAACAGCATCATGATCATGGCCGTCTACGCCATCATCCATTCTGCCACTTCCAAATTATTACTGATAACGGTATCACCAACAACAGGAACACTGTATCTCGTGGTATTCTTAGAGGGGGTGTGTCTAAATACCACGCCTTCTTCTCTTTGCTCCTTCACAAAGTGAATGAAAACCTATACACAAAGATAATTAATACCATTATAATTAGGGTATTAATTAATTAATATAATAGACTCTGCTCATTACATCATCAAGTGTGGTCTAGCTGAGCGAATAATCATCAATATCAAGTTCAGCTCTATAGCACCTTCAATAGCCTGATACACTGACGAGAGGGGAAGTCCCGGGGGTAACCCATACATGAGGTTATTATGATGCAGCATGCTTAGTACTGGCTATGTTCTTGATAGTACTCCACAAGAACTGACGAGCACGAGGGTCAACACCTGATGTAGGCTCATCCTACATGAAACAAAACAACTCTTTTATTAGATAAATATTATAACTAGCAACACCCACCAATAAAAGGACAGAAGGATCAGCAATGAGGGCTACAGCTGTAAATAACCGTTTCATGTTCCCGCCGGAGTACGTTGACTGGTCTATCAGCGTATGCATCCAGTTCGAGACGAGATATTGCCTTGTTGATAGTGTGAGTGATGTCATGAGAAGGAATGCCTCGCAGTTTACATATTAGAACGAGGTGTTCGTGGCCTGTCAGCGAGCCACTCAATGCATCGAACTGTGGGCAATACCCGATACTTCTATGAGCTGTACTGACAGACTTATTGACACTGCAAACATGGAACAATACATAAACCAACTGACAATAGCACAGCTATAAATAGAACAACTAAAGTATGCCATTACACTACAATATGAAATACAATGAATAATATTACAGTTTTGTTACTATAAATAGAACAATATTAGCCAACTTAGTACAGGCTGGTCTACTTAGTTAAATTATTCAATAGCATGAGGGCACCCATTGTACTCGCCCTCGCAGACACGCCTCCTTTCAGCAGCTACGACGTCACTGCTCTTCATCATCAATAGCAGAAATATTGAGAGACTTAGGAAACTAACAGGATAAATAAAAAAGAAACATTAACTTTATAAGTTGTAAGACAAAGCAATTATAGTCGATATACCTGAATGTGGTTCGGTATACTGAAAGAGTTGTATATCCAGTAGAATCGAGTAGAATAACGATGTCAATGGCTACCACACCATGAAGGACCAGAGGAAGGATATACAGCCAAATCTTTACCTAGTCTTGTATAACCGCCCACTTTGCATACCATGTGGAAGTCTGGTGTAATCACCCATGGTTACACGTACCAGACTAATCTTCACCACTGAGAGGGTGTCTAGGTCTCCGACTTCCATCCACCACCCATGCGTTTATTATGCAGTTATTTTTAAATAATAATATTTAAAATTAATCAAGGACAAAGATGTATCAAATCATTATCTATATTAAGGTGAAATTTAGTAGTCGGGACCAAAAATAAAGGGCTAACAAAACATTTCTTATAGGACAGTTCTAACAGCCCATGCAATAATAAAGCAATTTACAGCTAAGAGAAAGATATGCATGATGTACATGTATGTGTTATATGCTTGGGTATAAAATGTTATAAGTTATAACATTATGGGTAGAAGTGTTATTTACTGCGTTACTGTTACATACTGTCTTCTGCCTATATGTCGGAACAAGTGGCCATGGTTTTCAGAACTGGATCACATGCTTTGTGACTGAAGATTTTTCCCAGGAGTTTGTGTTTAAATCTTGCAATATATGCATCGAGGATACTTTTTATTGCTAGTTTAGCCCTTTCACTGCATCTGTCATAACTTAATTGGAGAAGATCGCTTACCCAGTCTTCGGATGTCACCAATTTTCTTTGTCTGTCATCAGAAATACTCCTGGAATACATTCCAACACAAATATATGGCAAATCTTCCAGGCACTTCACGTATTGAGCAGCCATTGCTCTGGTGAAATGCCTGTGGATATCTTTAACAGACTGTTGGATACTTTTAATGATCTCTTCATCACTCATGCCTGGCATTTCCATTGGTAGAAGATTTGCCTTTGTCAGTACGATTATGGTGTGATTCCAAAATTGATCGATTCCATAGAAACTGGCAAGATGGGAAATATCAGGGAATCTCTCGAAACGGTCTGTAATTTTAACACAAATGAATACAAGATCGGGAGTTATTCCCATTGGTTTTAGGTAATCATGAATTGCTCGACATTCTTTTCTGATTTGTTGTTTAGATGCCAGCAGGGATAACCCTTTTGAATCACAGACAAGGATGTCAGCACCTTCACACTGGCCTTCATACAGCTCAACAGGTTTGTGGTTCCGTGCTGCTGCTCCATGTTTAACTCTAGCCTCGGATATATTCAAAATCGAATTGACCAATGTTGACTTGCCGACTCCAGGGGGACCAAGCACCAGTACTGACAACCGATCCTTCTTTGGGGAGTGGGGAGGTAAGGTTGGAAAGTTCTGACTTTCATCAGAGCATGTAACTATGTCTTCTGGTAATGGAGGCAGTTGACTCTTCAATCTAAATTCATCTGAATTCCTTAAACTACTGAGCTGCAGCTGTTGTCCTGAACCGAGGAATATATTACTGCCGGTTGTGATTTTGTGTCCTGAATCGTCTTCTGAATCAACAGCAGTTTTAAATGTAATCCTTTTTGTTTTTCCAGAACTACTTTCTTGAATATCAATGGATGCTTCATCCATAATTTGTTTCTTGCTCGATACTGAAGTTGTCAGTAATAATGAAACAAACAGCTCAACTATTTTATACAAATCCAAGCTAACTTATAAATCATTCATGCATGCATGGTTATGTAGGTGTTACTATATACAGTTTACATATATATCTACTTTTTCTATAGTCATGCATGGATATACATATAATACTGTGATACAAATTTTGTCTGCAGCAAAAATTATCATGAATTAAAAAAATTAAATGTTTATAAACAATAGATTAAAAATAAGAAAATGTATGTATTATATAGTTACAATAAATGAAACATAATTAATGGTTTATAACTGAGTTTCATCTGATGGATGATGGTCATTAGTATTCTCCACTATACTCTCACTAACACCATCATCATGGCTGTCTGTGCAATCATCTATTGCCACTTCCAATTCCAAACCATTATTACTAATAACAACATCACTAACGACAGGGACACTGTATCTTGTGGTATTCTTAGAGGGGGTGTGTCCAGATGCCACACCTTCTTCTCTTTGCTCCTTCACGAAGTGAATGAAAACCTATACACAAAAATAATAATTATAATTAGGGTATTAATTAACTACTATAATAGACTCTGCTCTTACATCATCAAGTGTGGTCTGGCTAAGTGAATAATCATCAATATCAAGTTCAGCTCTAGCACCTTCGATTGCCTGATACACAGACGAGAGGGGAAGTCCCGGGGGTAACCCATACATGAGGTTATTATGGTGCTCCTCCTAATATAGTCAATAAACACAAGGATATCAGGGATGTGTTTAATGAGTTCCTATACCTTTAAAATGGCCGATGCAAATGATTCCTCAATGAATGCTTTAGTCTGTGCTCTCTGTTCAGCGGACACCCTTAATTTCAGCGTGTACCCCTTACCAAACTTTGACTTGAGTTCCTGAGGTGTCCCGATACATTTCAGCTCTCCATTAACCATAATGCCAATCCTAGTACATAGTGTCTCACACTCAGCCATGTTATGTGTGGTAAGCAACACAGCATGCTTAGTACTGGCTATGTTCTTGATAGTACTCCACAGGAACTGACGAGCACGAGGGTCAACACCAGACGTAGGCTCATCCTACATGAGATAAAACAACAATAATTATATAACTGATTTATTAGATAAATATTATAACTAGCCACACCCACCAGTAACAGGACAGGGGGATCAGCAATGAGGGCTACAGCTGTCGATAACCGTCTCATGTTCCCGCCAGAGTATGTATTGACTGGTCTATCAGCATATGCATCCAGTTCGAGACGAGATATAGCCTTGTTGATGGTGTTAGTGATATCATGAGAAGGTATGCCTCGTAGTTTACATATTAAAATGAGGTGTTCGCGGCCTGTCAGCGAGCCACTTAATGCATCAAACTGTGGGCAATACCCAATACTCCTACGAGCTGTACTGACAGACTTATTGACACTGCAAACATGGAACAATATATAAATCAACTGAGACAATAGAACTTCAGTAGTACATGTATGTTATTGATGCTAATACAACTGATAAAAGTACAGATATGTTACTATAAATAAACAATTGCAGTCAACTGATGTAAGATTAGATTATTATCATGTGCTTAGCTGTAGTATTTCACACACATGTACCTTATTCCGTTAACCATGGCATCTCCACTGGTGGAGCGTGTGTCACCAGTGATCATCTTGAAAGTGGATGTCTTACCAGCTCCATTCAAACCCAGCAAACCAAAACACTTTACAAAAAAAAAAACAGTGACTTTTTAACTTAAAATGTTTATTACAGGCTGGCTTACTTCTGTCTGCTGTAACCCCAGACTGAGTTGATTTACAGCTGTTAGCTTTTTCTTCCCAAGAGATGTGACAGATTTTGACGAGTATACTTTAGTTAAATTATTCAATAGGAGGGGGCACCCATTGTACTCGCCCTCGCGGACACGCCTCCTTTCAGCAGCTACGTCACTGTCTTCATCATCAATAGCAGAAATATTGAGAGTCTTACGGAAACTAACAGGATAAATAAAAAAGAAACATTTATAAGTTGTAAGACAAATCAATTATAGTCAATATACCTGAATGTGGTTCGGTATTGGAAGAGCTGTATAACTAGTAGAATAACAATGGCTATCACACCGTGAAGGACCAGAGCCACGATGTACGGCCATATCTTCACCAGAGGGTGCTCAATGCTTGCCTGTGTAATGGTGCTGTCGACCTGTTCCACTATCCTATCCAGTGTAAAGTACATCATCCCTCGCGCTATGATGTAACTCGGCATTGGCACTGCACTTAACCAGTAGCTGAAATTGTTCTGTAAAGAGGGGAAGGAAAAGAGTTGATTGTAAAAACAACATTGGCATGGTCAGTATGCTATAGTGTAGTCAGACTTTTCTAAAGGAAATGGGTACAGCCAGCTAGGCCAGGGCGAGCCACCCAAAAAACTACTCTATTACAATACAGTATGTCTATCATAGCATTTCCTTATCAACCAACAGTTTCCATAACATGAACAACTCCTCACATGTTAATAATGGTCAATTAATCGATTACACAACTTACATCATTATAGTCGAACGCCAGCGATATCACCACAGCATCGATAAGCAGCAACAGGAGACCGGAGAAGAAATTGAGGCAAAACAACATTACATAGGCCGTACGAGGGGACTCGAATAGATACGAATACACATACATCCATGGAACCATGGACACACCATAGGACAGGAATAAGAGGAACATTGAAAACAGAACATCTGTTGGAAAAAAAAAGAAAATAATGAAAATACTGAAACAGCAATAATAACTCCATGTACCTGGTCCACTGAAGTTGTCATCCATTGCCAAAGCATAGAGTATTAATATGGCCACACTAATGACAATGTAGCTGAGGAAGTCCCACGTGAAGTTGGAGAGCCAGTAGGAGAGCCTGTCGAGACCGCACACTTGCTGAAGATGGAGGAACTTGGAGGATCTCTCTTCGATTATTGCCAAAACGAATCCAGCTACCACAAACCCAAGGGCAAACATGGCTGCCAGAGGGTTAACAAGAAAACTAGCTCCTTCACTGTAAAAAAAAAAACAAAAACAAAACAATGTAATATTTTTAATAAAGTATACTTACACAAGTAGTTAACAATGTTTAACAGATGTACACGTATATAACATGATTTAAGTGGTATAAATTACTGACTCACATTGCGGATTGGAGTTTTTGCAGCACAGTGGTTGGAAAAGGGTGGGAATAAGTTGAAATACCTAAAAATATGCCACAAAATATACCAAGTCAATGTATATGTATAATTAATCATACAAACATTGATTTTAGTAAACATAAAGATTTCTTTATTCAGGAAACCTTTGTACAAGCTAAGAAACCATGGGTAAGTCCCTATTATTGGCTCATCCATACAAATACCCCTATTTAAAGCCCACCCAACACTAGCTGTACAAGTACAGTTACACAGGGCTTGAGTTGTAAAATTTTAGGAAGGTATACCAACGTGAAACTGACAGTAAACCATTTACAACATTATCATAGTTGCAGTTAACAAGTTATGCAACATATATTTCAGCCATAAGTTATACTTAATATGCCTTAGTATACCCTCAATGCAAGCTATGGTACTGTATTGTTAAATACCGTATTCTGTAATGTCCTCATTTGAAGGAAGGTTAGCCCGTAATATGGCATTGTTCAGTGTATTCAGGAAGGCAGGCATAGAGTGGTATCCTTTATATGAGAACCAAGCCTTAGCCCCTTCCTGAACAGCGAGTGTAGGACTGGTGCTGTTGGTTTCTGTATTGTAACGTTCATCAGCACTGCTGGGAATATCGGAACGACGATGGCCGAACGACACACCCCCATAACGTTCCTAAATTAATAATCGATAATAAAATTGTCATTGTGTATTCTAAATAATGCCCACTTCAATGAAGCTTCTTTTAGTTGATAGAAGATAAGTGGTCAGTTCCTCATACGAGTATCCATTCATGTTTTGTATTCGAGTTCCAGTCTAATAAAAATTATTAAGTAATTAATATAACTAGATATAATATACTGCATGCTTACCACTGTTCCATTGTAACACTCTGGCAAATCCTGTGTTATGTCGACTCTAGTACCAGCTGAGCAGTTTCTGCAATTACATTGGCCTAAAGTGGACGGGTAACCATGGCAACTATCAGGGGGCGTGTCTGCATAACAAACAGAATCAGGATCGCTGGAATCCCCATAGTATTTCCCACCAATACCACACGGACGATAAAGGGTTTGGTCAAAATCGAGAGAAGCTGTGGAACTGTTCTGAGACGAAAACATGTAATTTTCATCATTGAACTTGAAGAACATTGATGGATGCATGAGCAGGTTGGGGGGATCGTAGACGTTGAGTAAGGAGTGGGCTATTAGGAGACATCCACCGATCACAAACAGAGGAAGCACGTTTTGAACAAAGAATAGTTTAGGGTTCCGTTTAGTAAAATGGAAACGCTTGACAAGCAGAGCAATGTACTGATTGAAGACCAATCTAGCACCACTGACCAACACAGGTCGGGTATCAGCTGGATCTATTGCATCAATACGTAAAATAATTAAACAGTATTTGCTGATTGCAAGTGGATGTCATTTATTCTTACCTTCAGATATTATATTCTGTTCATCGTTATCATCGCTGACCCCGCCCATTTCCTCTTCGGTTCCATCCACTTCCTCAAGCTTAAATGACCCAGAGGAACCACGGGGTAGCAGAGTACGATGGGGGACACTCCCCTCGTCGGCAGCCTGCCCTCCTGTATTATCATTCTCAGTATCATCAAATTCTCTTTGAGTTAAATCAACGAAAATCTAAAAACATTTAACACACATGGCAATTAATTAACACTAATTAATTAGTAGTAATTAATTAACACAAATGAGTTGACTAGGCCACACCCACCTCCTCCATTGAACATGAAGCCATTCCATAATGAGCGATACCAAGATCATCTTTAGAGTCGTCGATTCCACTGAACAGTTCCTTCAGTACCAGAGGCCTTGACTGTTGTAACGGGAGGAGATAACTCAATTCCATTGTCCCTCTCTCCACCATTGAAGCATCAGGAATATGACGCTAGGAAGTAAAGGGGTTAAAAATTAAATTAGATTGTGTGTCTACCAATCAATCAAAGACTAAAAAAAATGTCATCCAATAAACTAAAAAATTTTTGGTTGGGGTGGACCAAATTTTATCTTACATGTCTGGTAAAATTTGGTCCACCTGGACAGAATCTGTCTGTATGGTTAAAATTGGTCCACCCAGGACAAATCTGTGTGATTAAATTTGGTCCACTCAGCCTTGCCATTTTTACTGATCTTTGACAAATTTCAGCACAAAACAAATTTCATTGAAACTTTATAATACGTACATCAATTGATCAATTGGGTGCTAGTCACATTTAAACAATATTAACACAGCCATAAATATTAATACAGGTCCTGTAATATTCAATGAGGAATTCTGCATGCACTGACAATACAACTCAATAGATAACATATTCTTACTTTCAAATATGCTGTGATTTTTTCAGAATGGTCCGACTCGCCATCAACCTCTACAAAAGTGTAACATAATAAACTAGTTTATTAACCACTAGTTTATTTCAAACACACCTTCATCTTCTTGTCCGCTAAGGGGATCTTTGACCCTCATCGGACCCTTTTTGTCAACTACAACCGTCAAATAATGACCACGCCCAAATTTCCCTTTGAGGAACTCAAAGGAGCCAGTGCAAAGGAGGTTCCCCTTGCTAATAATGGCGATACGATCTCCTAGTACTTCAGCCTCGTCCATGTGATGGGTGGACAGCATTATCGTGCGACCATCCTTCAGCTGCGACAGGAAGTCCCATATCTGGGTCCTTGCATAGGGATCTACGCCTGACGTGGGTTCATCCAATATTACGGTTTGCGAGTTTCCAACGAATGCTAACAGAATAGACAGCTTTCGTTTCATGCCTCCCGAAAGGTTCTTGGTACGAGCGGTTCGATGAGTTTCAAGATTGACCTTTTCCAACCAACTGCAACAGAAACAGTAATCAACCGGTAACAAATGATCTTTATTTCTCAAATCTAACTACAATGCATGCACACCTACATTTATTTAGAACACAATACACTACAGCCTTGATAGAATAGACTAGGCAGCTGTGCATAATATATGCTGATATGTATAATAGTATAATCCATGTACAAATACAATAGTCACATTGTCCATCTAGAGCAGCTGATGGACTGACCTGGGTACTTCATTCTTAGCCTGTCTGTATCTCATTCCCTTCATTTGAGCAAAAAACAGCAAATGCTCTTCGACTGTTAGACTGAAAATAACATTCAATAAAGCAGCCATGAAAATTAGATCAATAAAAATAAAAAAAACAAAATTCAATCTGTTTTCAACTTACTCATCAAACAGAACATTGTGCTGTGGGCAGATACCCAGGGAATTCCTAATGTCGTCCATTCTTTTCCTTATGTCCTTCCCGTAGACTAGGGCAGTCCCTCGAGTTGGTTCGTATAGACCAGTCAGTATCGACATGGTGGTTGTCTTCCCAGCCCCGTTGTGTCCAAGGAATGCTGTTATCTGTCCTTCAAATAGGTTCAAGTTCAACTGCTTCAGAGCTTTGACTTTCTTATTACAGCCAACATGATATGTCTATATAGAACATAAACAAGGAATTGACATACTTGACATAGTATGATTGTCATACAAGGTTATATGATATGGTTCAATATTTTTGCCATATAAGGTCATACATACTTTAGTCAAGCCGTTTATTTGTATTCCTTTAGTGAGTCCAATTGGTTCGTCTTCACACACCGGCCCGTCTCCATCAACCCCGCCCCCTTCAATTAGCACTAATTAATTAAAAATTGTTAATAAATGAACTGAAGCAAGCAAACTGTGGCAGATGTAATCTAATTATAGCAGCAGGTTTAGACTAGTTGGAGTAATTAGAAGTAAACTTCAATTAGTGGAGGTCACATGTTATGTGTGAAATATTGTTATTCAACGTCCAGTACATGTAAATATACTTGCCCTTTTACATAAACATTGTATATCCTGTAATCACAGGCTATGAATATAGTTTACTATAGCTCTATGAATATCGTTATACACTCACACTCCTGGTCTTCTTCATCTGTTGTTGACTGCTTGGAAGTGAGTTTTTTAATCAATTTCATGATTGGTTCGGCGGGGAAGTACCAGGGTTTGGAGACGCCGTATTTACCAGGAAACACTGCCTCGATGTACCATATGATGACGCCATAGACTACGATATCCACTATCAACATTATAAACACCATCCCGAAATTGAATTCGTTATCGGGGAACTAAAAAATTAGAAAACAACAAAAAATAATAAAACACTTAATAAGTGGATTTAAAGAAAAAACAGTGAAACTAGATACTACTTATACCATAACAGTTTATCTACTAACGGCATAGAATATATATAAATTTTGTTTACTGGGACGAGCCCTTAACTTCAATGGTTAAGTAATCCATTAGGTAATGAATGAATCAGATATACATATAGCAAGTTTAGTGACCACTCACCGTTGACTCGAACATGTTCGTGAACTGTAGACCGACCAATTTCAACTCAAATTGAACAAAGATTGTACAACCAAGGGCAAAGGCCACCGGTAACATTAGACACTGTTAATAAAAAAATATAGAATGACATCATTTAGGATACATGGAATAGAATATCATAAATATTCTGACCAATATCATAACAGCTGCTACTGGAATTAGAGATAGTTTATTTAGCACAACAATTTGTACGAAAAAGAACAAGAAGTAGGCAAGGGCAGCTACGCAGGCAGCCATGTTGGCATTGGTGAAGAACAGACTAACCAAGAAACTGAAAAAAAAAATTGCAACAACGAAAAAAAAAATCAATTGAAAATAATTATGTATTAATGGAATGGAAACGAGTCCATGTATGACAATTAGGAATGGGAACGAGCCCATGCACACAATGAAAAAATCTGTCCTTGTGCATAGCAGAATGGGAATGAGTCTATGCCTGGTATGGGTATGTGGCTTACCAGTACATGATCACAGCTGCAGAATATGTTATTAAATAGAGGAAGAGCAGGAATACGTTGGTATGCTTCAAGAATCCACCATACTACAATAACAGAGAGGGAGGGGTGAGTAACTACATGATAGGGGGAATTTCTAGGGTGACATATTGTACTCACCTTTAAGGAAATGGTAATGAATGCGACTGATACTAACAGAGTTATGAATGAGGTAATGAACCACGACCCCCACAGTTGGCCACGCCCTAATCCCATCATCTGCATAACTTCCTTCATGCGGCTTTCTTTCTCTCTCACGATGGCTCTAACTATCATAGCCACTGACAACATCCACCCCAAACACATGGTCAATGGTAAGAGAAACTGAATACCCACAAGAAACCTATTAAAAAAAGCCAAAAAATTATTCCCTTTTAGACTCCCACACTCTCAGTTACCACAGACACGACTTACAAGTCATCTTCAAAACAGTGATATGGCAACTGATGGACATAAGACCCAGGAGTGGGGATCCTACGACCAACTATCTCTTCCATAGAGGCTCGCTCAACCATGTCTTGCAGGAACAAGAACCCCCCACCGAGGTATCTTCGCTTCCATAACAAATCACCCTCAGGTCCTTCAAACCATACCCTAGCACCCGTAAACACAAGCGCTTATATAACAATTATACAACGTGAGGATTAGGCTTACGGTTCTTTGAGTAACTTCGTGTCATGAACGTAGGTTGAGTTCATCCTGATTTTAAAGGTGACATTTCTCAACGGAGTCTCATCAATGTCGTCATTGAAAACAATACCTATAAAACAAACATATGGATCACATGATTGTCACATGACATAACGAACCTGCAAAAACCGAGGACATTCCAAGATCTCTTTGCAAACCCTTGTCAAACGAAATATCAATCATGTCCTGTTCGGAGTTCACTGGGTAAAACACATCCCAGTCCACCAGTCCTATATACTGTTCCAATAAGGTAATGTATTCGTGGAGCTCTTCTGTTCTGTTCCAAATATTTAAAGGTGATCCATACTCTAGCAGTGACTGTAGGCTGTCCAAAGTGCCCTGGTTAAGGCCAGAGAGGGAACCCAACAACGGGTTACTGAGGTACTCGTCGAGTTGCTCCACAAGGTCTCCGTCTGGTGGATTCAACGCAACAAAAGTACTAGAACAGTTATCGATCAAATTAAGCGTGTCCAACAGTTCCTGAACTGCCTCAAAGGTTACGTTGGCGTATTCCATTATCTCCCTGGTGATGGTAGTGTTGGGAGAATAAAGTACTTTGGGTGCTATACGGTCAGGGAAATCGGTCAAGTTAGCTGCCAAGCGTGCTGAGGTGAAACAATGTAAGTAAATATAATTTCAATAATATTGATAGACACAACAGTTGTATGTTAACTGAAGTCCATTTGAATTCTTGTTAATCCATAATCAAGCAACCCCCTCCCCCCATGCATTTCCATTCTGTTTATTATCAATGTACATGTATTTACTGTCAGTGAACATTTTAATGAGCAGAAGTTAGATCAATACCAGTCACATATGCCTCTATTCTACCTTTCTGATAAAAATCTCCATACATTAAATGAGATACAAGTATCAACAGGTCAACAGGGTAAGTGTTGGGAAGACTGCCACACAGAAAACTGTGGATCATGTTGTAAACCTCTGTTACGTCCGATGGTGGCTCGAGAAACGCTTCACTTGATGGCAGCAAAGAGAATACATCGAGCAAGAAAGATATCTTATTCAGATCCAAATCACTACAGTGATTCTAAGATGCAAAATATAACAAAAGTAATAAGTATACTTATTGTATTAGAATTTCTAATCTTACTCTCAGCTGGCTTTGGAGCTCTTCAGCCAGCTCCTGGAACTGTGTATCAGTGAGATTACATAAGGCAGTGGTCACCTCCTTCTTGGCTTGGTAAGTGGGGAATTGTACTAGACTGTTGAACACTAAAGGATTACTACACACCAGCAACCTTAAGTTTTGACCATTTAAGTTATCCTATAGATACATATGACCAATTCACTACTTAAGCACTAGTAACGCTTTTTTTGGGAGTCTTACTATGAAATCGCCCTTTCCAAGCAAGCCTTGTAGGAATACCAACTCCAAAGGGGACTGTAAAATATGGAAATAAACCACGTGTTAAGTAATTTGTTACCAATTTACCAATTGAGTGTTGATAGTAGCCTCCATAATGTTTTCAACTACCGAATCTTCCAGCTGCAAGTCATTGGACAGAAACGACTTGAAGGAGTCCTCATCAGAGAGAAGATGACGGAATTTAATTTCTAAAACGGAAGCAATCGAGGAGACAAGTTGAAACAGGATGTACCATCACACATATGCAGCAATGATAATGTACTGGTAATACATCAATCAAAACAGAACACATAGATATAGTAAACATGCTATATATAGAAAGCACATGGTCTGCAGCTATACAGTCAGTAATTTCCACCTTTATTTCCGCTATTGGTAATCTTATCCAGTACGGAATCACGGCACGTTGTAATGCCTTGAATAGCATCCAGGGAATCACAGAACGAAGTGCCTAGCTCACTGATGCTTCTGTCACCCAGTAAACTGTATACTTTAGTCACACTGTTTGAATAAACATTCCAGAAAAAGATATCATAAAACATTGAGAATAGAGGCATTCGTTTAATGTTCAATATTACTTTGCATCGGGGAAATATGGCATGTCAGCAGAATAGCTTGAGTTGGTTGTTGACAAGTCACAGATCAGGGTTTGAGCAAATGGTAGAAGACCAGCTGAAGGTAATGCCAACGGACGAAACAACTCTGTTTTTTTTTTTAAATAAAGCAAAGGTGTTACTCAATTTACTGAGCAATTTACTAAAACCTCAAGGATCAAACTCACGGTCTTGGTAGTAAGCAGGTGGGAACTGATGCCTGAGTACTAACAATGCTACATACAGAATTAGTGGGATTATTATTTCAGCAGCAAGAGATATCTATGATGAGAGAGAGATTGCACCTCAGATTGAAGCTTTACTTGTGTTACTGTTGATATCATAAACACTTACCGGTCTGCGGGATATAAGAAGAGTGTTCTTCCATAGTAGAAGTCCTGTCTTTTTCAGGGACCTCGCGAAACCCATATTCAAACTTCCTACCGTACGACTAGCTCAAAAGTCGCACTTGTTTGTTTGCTGTGCTAAAGACCAAATGGAATGGATGACTCGACTCTCGACTGTATATATGTAGTCACTACACTGTACACAAATGAGTGACAAAACAATTTGGGCGCGGTCACACGCACTATTCCATTTTTAACCCGTTTACAAACCACACCAATTTAAAATGGTGTCCATGTCTCGATAGAAAGCGAGATAGAAAGTCAAACATGGAATCCACTAATGTAAGTTAAAGAACCATATAAACTCTATGTTACTCAGTTTTATAAGGAAGTACTTCAGCCTTTATCTAGAAGAAGAATCCACGAGCTAGCTACGGAATTGGATCCTACACAAACCATAGACGAAGATGCGGAGGAAGTGAGTGTTGATATGTCTGTAAAATGGCGGTTATTGACTCCTGTTTGTTACATATAATTCCCACACGCACTATAGTTATTAATGCAGCTGGCTGATGAATTCATAGAGAACGTGGTCACAGCTTCATGTAGACTGGCTAAACATAGGAAATCTTCCACCTTAGAAATGAAGGATGTTAGATTACATTTAGGTATACACAACGGGTATGGTGCCCCGCCCATTCGCTTTCCAGTAATGGTCTAGAGAACGTAAACTCTCGATTCGTTCATGCTGCAACTATAGTTGCAGCCTAATCAGATCACTTGATTTTAAAAACGTCATGAGCCTCACCCACTTATCTCGTTTCTTAACTATAGATTGTTTTATTACAATCCTGTCCCTTCTAAGCAAAACGTCATCAACTGCAGCATTCCAGTTAAAGAAGTTGTGAGTAGTACATTCTCCAGACCATTACTGGAAGTGAATGGGCGGGGCTCCAGACTAATACACTAATGCATGGTCCCTTGTGGATTTAGATTAGATCCTTGTAAAAAAAAAAAAGAGATATGGGTTGCTTTAAAATAGTTCTTTCTTTTTCTAGAACACAGCTGGAATATGTGGGTTCCTGGTTTTAGTGGTGACAATCGTATCAAGTCCACAACACTACCCTCAGTTGAAGCCCACAAACAGAGAGTCAACGTGATAAAGAAATCAAAGAAATGAAAGGACATAAACAGCCATTACCTTACACATACACATTCTTAATATGCATCCCCTTATTGTTCCAATTCTTCATAAATCATTTTTAACTTAATTAAAAAATTTTGCATTGGAAAAAAAAAGCAAGTACAGGAAAAAAAAATCAAGGTACATGTTGGTTACAAGTCACGAAACGATCAACTATTGATAACAGTTGTTGCTATTAATAGCTAAACTCCTCTAAGCTATAAATAGGCTTGGGGGTGTGGCTAAGAGAGCCGTCTAATTCTCAATATTGGTTGTCGACCCTCAGGAGCTCCATTCTCTCCATTCCCTTGCTGCTGTGGCTGCTGTTGCTGACCCTCTTCCTCCATTAGCTGTTCAAATATCTCTCTAAACTGTGGATCGTGTCTTAGTGCCAAGTGGGCAAACAGTATCAATGGGTCAACTTCAAAGTCACCTTCTTCTTCATCCTCTCCAGCTGGCACTGTGCTGACCCTCGGACGAGGAGGGGGTGGGGCTTCCTTTTGCAATCCGGTCACCAAAACCTCCCTGAGCATCTCCATTAGTTCGTCTTGGATGAATTCGACGTCACGTGATTTCTCAGCCATGTCCGCTTGTGGCGTATTCAAGTAGGGTCTACTGACCATCTGGGCCAGCGTCTCAACAACCTCCTCCAGTTTACCCTGTAAAATAATTAATTAACTATTAATAACCATTATTAATTAATGCGGAATCTTAAAAGTCTACTACTGTTTAAACCCCATACCTGAATCGTCTCATGTGCGTCTCTGACTTCTTTCCGTTCATCTGGAATTAGATATCCGATACCATACGAAGTGGCCAACAACCTTCTTGCCCGGAGTAGCACCCTTAGGATGCCTTCCAAGAAGTTTTCTGACTCCTCTAGTGCAGAACCACCAGAGCCCGCCCCTAGCCCCACCTTCTTTTGAATCACTTTGCGCATTTTGACCAGCGACCTAGTTTTGGCCTGAGACTCTATCAACATCTTGGACTCAATCTGAAAAATTTAGGAATCAGAATGAGACTTTGGGAGTAGGAATGAGTCCAGCTCACCTGTATACTCAACAAGTGGCTACGGTATCTCTCATGATAGAAGTTAAACTTGTCCCACATGGCTTTTTTGTCTTCAGTTGCTGTCTGACGATACATGGCAGTCTGCAAATAGTCAATCATAGTTTAAAGTTAATTAAAGTTTATAATAGAACTAGACTCCACCCCCTAATTACCAGATTTCTTCTAGTCTCGTCCACTCTGGATTGTGCTCTCCTTTGAGCTGCATATCGATTACAAGAGAAATACCCTCCTGTTCTGTAACTATGAGAATTCCATGGATCCAAACACACCCAACAAAACCCATGGCGACACTATAAAAGAGGAGTGAATAAAGG
>JAYJLX010129847.1:0-19041 GCA_036873525.1 Chalinula nematifera
ATCAAGCGCCTTCAATGGAGTGTCAGTGAAGTTCTACTATCAAGTATCCACAGAGATTACGCGGTAACACACACACAGACAGACAGACACACAAACTGACTACCGCTCGGGTTAATAAAAGCATGCGGAACGCCACACTAAATGCATAGTCTCCCACAAGCATATATCGATCAAATGGTAGTTTAACGGGCAGTTTAAACCTACACATGAATCAAATGTAATTATAAGGAGAAAACTAATAAAATAAACTATATATCATAACTTCATAGTACAGTAAAGCTGATTCATAACTAAGAATCAGCTCAGTGTACATGGATATAACTTACTCTTGCTTAGCATGCAGGAAAATAACCTGATAAGGTCAAAGTTACATATAGCATAGTTAATACTAATATGGTATTAAAACAGTATACCGACTAATCAAACACGGACTGCATGTTATAAGTTTCATCTATATAGTACTTTATTATATTGTATGTACTATGTACCATTTATTTCACTCACATATACCCAATTTTCAATAACACTGCACATGCATTAAAGCTACATACATGACATAGCATAACATACATGGTATGCTTACCATGCACTTTGTAATGCGAACAGAGCTGAGTAATAAGTGAGTATGGATCCCATGCACTGCTGAGTTATAGGGAGACCTGACTGAACGCAAACAATAGAATCTGTCCCATACCATTAACCATATACCTCTTGTTTCAGCAATGGCTGAATTATTGATCAACACAACCAGTGTAATCAACAAAGATACTCTAATGAATGATATAATCACCAATAATAAAACTTGTTGTTATGTTTGGCTTGTGCATGTACCCGCTATCACATGCTATTGTGGTTAATTATGAATACAATTAAACATGCAGTGCACTTGTACACTGCATTATTTTACTGTTGGTTTCAGTTTCACCTTCCATTAATGATAAAAGTATGTCCACATTCCAGCTGGTAAACGATTCACTGAGTCTTCATTAGCTGTATCAGTATTAGTTTAATCGGCAATATCCACCCAGTTCAGTGTTGTTTGATAGCGCTTTATTCCGTTGATGAGCCCAGTACATGATCTTGTTGGCCCATGGCAGCATGCAGTAATAACCTATAGCAAATGCAATCAAACTAAATCCTCGATAGACTTTGATAACCAAGAATATGCAAAACCTATAGAACCAAAGGCTGCTTCAGGAGTATGATATAGCGCTGCTCATTGCTAAGCCATTCGACCCTGCACAAATAGACTGGGCTACACCTGCTATTACTGATATGAATTGCTATCTCATTATCATTCATACTGTAGTCACCATGCTCATGATCACTGACCAGTGGTATAGTGGATATACCTATGTATGAGAGTATATATCCAGTTGTAACAATGTAATGGATGTACATGTTTATATGGGAGTATATATGCATACAATACAGATCCATTGCATATTATATTCACTTCATTGTGATACCCCTCCCACAAACCCATGAGCTAACACAGACATCTCTAATGACCCTCCTATCTTAGAGCAGTTTCAATCATATAATATTGCTTTTTAGTTTAGACCACATCAGGCTATGGCCGCATTAATGAAAGACAGTGCTGATCTTTTCACTGATAAACAGCAGTAACAACACTCTACCAACTGCTTCTTTTGGAACTCCAGTTAGGAAATGTTTGACAGGATTCAGCAATAAACACTGAGGCGACAATCTTCTTTTGATGTGAGCTGCTTTCCATTGCATGGGTGATCCATTCAGTATCGGTGAACAGCCTCATTGATGCCCTCTGACAATAATGGATGCACCTGAGAATGCTGACTCAGTTTCGTTCATATCAGTAATAACGAGGTCTCTTTACTGATTAGATGAGTGATGATTGCATTACTATTATTAGTATAATATGTTCCAGCTGTATCAGTAGTTAATGTGTTGCCAATAACAATAGTGCCAGCAGTAGAAGTGTCATAATGGTTGTCGTGGTAGATCTATAAGTATTGGCTATCAGAGCATGTCGACGGTTTAGTGAGGTCATTTCTATTACAGTTTGGTTGATCCAACAAAATCACTGGAGTCTAGCTGAATCATTATATATACCCTTTGGTTTGAGCCTCAGTGTTACTTCGACAATGAAAAAATAACCTTTTGAAAGCAAAGCGCTAGGCAGCATATTACAATAACGATATGGTCTTGTTAAACTAATAGTATACTGGAATACAAACAAGTACAGTATCATACAACATTCTGTCATCGAACAACACTGTTACTTCACACAGGAGTATGCATACACATGCTGTTACATGTCTTTAGCCACACTGAATAGCCACACCCACATAACAATAATACATGCTGTGACTGACGGTCCTTACCAAATAATTCCACAATAGCGACCCTCACACTGACGAAGATTGGACTGGTAATGGCAAAATAATTAAGTGATCCTCAGTTAGCCAATATTTGGTGCTAGCAGGTTTGAATAGAAATCCACAAACAAGACAGACCCCTAAAACAATAAAACTAAAACTAAATACTTGATCAGTATAGAATGATAATCTTCACTAATGAACATATTCTTCCCAAACCGGAAGCCGGGAGAAACCTTTTGCTTGATTAAGTGACTGCATGGTGTCATCAGGGATCCAACAATAAAAAAAACGAAGTAAAACCCAGTTAACAACACATGAGTAATCATTATTATGGTATATATTGAATACTCGGCATCACATCAGTATCTCCAAACCATACTACCGGCGGATTCTGCAATAAAATATATACTGCCAAGATAACTAGCCTTTTGACCTATCAAACACAAATAGAAATAATTACTGGTACATAAACACAGCCAAATATATTGCATATCATTTGACAGGTTTATATTATTATAATTATATTATATTGTATTGTTTGATTTCCTCTTCACTTAATTCATTGTCAATCATATATTCTTTTTTCCTTTAATTAGTTCGCTAATCCATTATTGGCTGACTTTAAAGAATTCCCCTTAACTGACACTATACCACTCACTCTATGAAGTAAATCCAGGCCTACACACCACCTCTACCAAATGGCAGACCTGAATATTAAACGCATGACACCATGATAATATTACTACAATACTACCAATGTCTTATATTATTACCTAGTCTGGCTATTGATTTAGTCCACCCTACTGAAGACAGCCTTTTCTTCCTCTGTTAGCTGAAAAAGAAAAACAATCAAAATGAATATTCCATTTTCACCCAGTCATAAATTTTTGGTTAAGTACCACAAATTTTTCAGTGCAGGGATGGAATCTCTTACCATCTTGACATGAGTAATAATCTAAAGTGGGAGTGGCTGGCTACGGACAAGATTAAGGTGTGGCTAATGAAAAAAGTAGCAACACTTTAAAGGCGTGCCTCATTAGTGATGAAAAGTGCACATATCCTATTCCAGCGAAAGTCTATGTTCAGGGTAGTGGATGTATAATAGTTAGAACTTGTACCGTGCGTACAGAACAGGTACAGAAAAGACACAGAAACTTGCTATTAGGCCTAGGAGTGGGGGGTGGGGAGCATTAGGAGTGGGGGGGTGGGGAGGGTTGAGTGGGGGGTGGGGAGCGTTAGGAGTGGGGTGGGGAGTGTTAGGAGTTGGGGGTGGGAAGCGTTAGGGGCGGGGAGTGTTAGGAGTGGGGGTGGGGCATTAGTAATGGGGGTGGGCCAGTAGCATTAGGGGTGGGGTGGGGGCAGTAGGAGTTGGGGATGGGACGAGAGCGGTAGGAATGGGGATGGGAGCGTTAGGAGGGGGTGGGAGCGTTGGGAGGGGAGCGTTATGTTACGATCTATATATTCCTATATAGATCTATACTGGCCCACAGATAACGTAATGTTTAGCATTACGTGATGGGACTCATTTTCTATCCAATTTATTAAAACCCATGTACATAGGTGCATAGTAGATCTACTGTAGTAAACTATATATACTGGCAAATGATAAAAGTAGAACTACTTTGACAAGTTTGTAGTTTAGCACTGCTGATCTGTAAAAAAAAATGGATAAATTCATAAATTCATAAATAACTTCAATTATTCTATAATACTATAAGGCTTAAATACCAAATGCTCTAGACCTATAGGAGCAGTGCTGTAATAGACCACGCCGCGGCCCTTGGCACGATATCTCAAAGTCTCAGTATGTAGTCTACCTCTGTCTGGTGTACGTACCAGCCATATCAATACACTGCCATTACCTGAAGGGATGAAGAAGTACAGTCAATTGAGAAACAAAAAAAACTAACGTTATAGACAACATTATCTGTCATAATAAGTCTATTCTCTCATAACTTTCATTACTCCATCATTAAAATACTCCCACGCAATAATTATAGTTAGTGTCAACATGGATCAAGTTGCCCATATGTTTTCCTCTGATAGGTTCTCCATGTATAGAACGGTATTAGCTGGTGTAGGGGCTGCGTATCTACTCAGAATAGTATTGAAGACACTGTGTTCACTTACTGGCGGATTCCGTGGGTATTTCTTGGCTCCCTGGGGTATATCAAGGATCAATCTCACTAAATACGGATCATGGGCCAGTCAGTTATAATAATAGTCGACTAATATCCACTGTAGTATATGTGTGTGTATTTATAGTTGTTACTGGAGCATCTGAAGGAATTGGAAGAGGATATGCTTTAGAGGTTCTAAGCTATAGTTCTACTTTTGATTAATTGCCCCGCCCATTTGCTAATACGAGGAAGCTCTCATCATGAACAGAAATTATCATCTTCGTTTGCAGTCCCTATTGCTTATGTATGGGTAGCATGAAAGGGCTTCCTGTATTTATACATGTAACATAGCTATACACATGTATGGTTTGGAAAGTGTCAAATACATGTGACAACTGTCTCACGTAGAAAGGGTTTCCTAGCTATCTTTATTACCATGCTTAATTATCTATGTTCAACTGGTGAAGCAAATGGGCGTGGCATTCCAAAGTATCTAGCCAGGCCATGCACTCCACACCGATTTTGTTGCTTTATAGAATGCAATCCAAATTGTTAAATAACTTGAGGCTTTACTCATTCGTTAATTATACATTTCTCATAATTACTGTTATTTGATGACTAGGAGTCAGCTATAGTAATTTCTTTGAAGCCATTGTGGAAAGGTGATCATTATCACCTTTCCACACTGGCTCATTCCTTGTGTTTTTTTGTTTTTAATTGGCTTTTCCTAGCTGTTTTCATTTTCAATTGAATATCTGTGGTATTGGTTCAAGGTGGATCAAGCAATCTGATTGAATATTCCAACTCTATGCAGCATAACATCTGCATAGTCTTCCCAGACCTGTCTAACATGTAGTATGTGATAGGGTGTGGCCCTGCTGGGGACTATCAGTAGTGGATTTGGGAGGGGGGGGGGGGGGGGGAGGGATTTATTGGGTTCCTTTGAATCCCCCCCCTTTGGTTTTGACTGGATTGCTTATGCTGACAAGCCCAAAATAGGTAAGTGTTTCACCAAAAGTGAGTGTGTTTTTTGCAAAATTGCAGCGCACTTCACACACTTCGTGCTCACATAACTCCTCTTTGTCTCATGAGATTCAGTCTCTTGTGGTATATAAAAGATAGTTTAATCTCGGCTGCCAGACCACACCCTTTGCTTTGCATGACACTGGCAGTGTAAAGGGTGTGGTCTGGCGGTGTGAGACTAAATGGTGCCTGCCGAGCTTTAACACATGTTCTTGTGACCACGTTTTATATAAAATATTACAGTCCAATCTAGCTAGCCATGTGTTTTCATCACGCACAAAATTTCATGTTATAGTGTTATTTATAGGTTTCTTCATAAATAACACATTCCTTTCCCATCTTTCAACTGTCATTAAAATGAGTATTTAGGTTTCCCACATTAATTCTTTTTTATTCACTGAAAGTCAAGCTGCCATTTTCTAGGTTCAAATATATGGGTAAAGCACAACTATATTATGCTTATTTTTCTTGATTTGTAAAGGAACATGTTGGAAGAATTTTATTGTAGAGACGTTTTCTAAAACATGCTGATATGATTGATCCTGACCTTTAGGGTTCTATAATCCATTTCTGGGTTCTCTGATTCCGAAATTTTCTTACAAATAGCTTTATGAGCTAGCCACTTTGAACTAACCGCATATACTTTTATGTTTACACTACACAGAAGCTAGGAAATAATCAACGAAAGCAATTTAAGTGGTCTATAGTCTAATATCAATCCATTAGCTGCACATGACCTCTTAAAATCACTATTTTCTTTTTTCTGTATAATAATAGTTGGCCAAGCAAGGGCTAAATGTTGTGATACTGAGTAGATCTGAGGCTAAACTACAGCTAGTAGCAGATAGAATCAGTGAGTGAAGTTTGAATCCTATTATTCCATTATTCCATTCCTGTATTCATTAGGAGAGCAGTACAATAGAGAAGTGAGGATTGTTCCAGTTGACTTCACCCATGGCCAATCAGTGTACGATACAATAGAGGCTGCAATATCAGACTTGGACGTGGGTATACTAGGTGAGCATGAATTGGAATCCATGCATTATGTGTCTTTAGTTTTCTATTATATTTCCTTATAGTAAATAATGTTGCCCTCTTTATGTCCGAATATCCCAAGCCAATAATGGATGAGGATGAAATGGTAGCTTAATTACTATTCACATTTTCCTTAATTTTTGCTCGACCCAATTAACTTCACTTAACTTTTTTCTGTTCCGCTTTCTCTCTGCTCTATATTTCATAGCACCATCGTAATGTGATTGAAGTCAACTGTCAGACGATAGTTCAAATGTGTCACCTTGTATTACCCAAGATGGTGAAAAAGTAAGTAACCTGTTTTTATTAGATTGATAAATGTGATAAAACTTCACCATTAACAGGCAGCGAGGTGTTATAGTGAACATCTCTACAGTAACATCATTCAAACCTGCTCCTCTAATGGCTGTTTACAATGCTACTAAAGTAACATATAGTTTTATTATATATACATTGTGTTGTTTATATACCTTGCTTAATTTATAAGTAGAAATTCATCGATTATTTCTCTGATGCTCTTCGCTATGAATACCATTCTCAAGGAATTATAGTACAGGTAAGACACGTGTGTATTAATTAACCCTTTACTACCAATCATTATGATTATTAATTAATAGACTATTAAACCAGGTATAGTGGCCACAGAGTCATCAGGAACTGTACCTGGTGCAGGCGTGCCCAGTCCTGAGAGGTTTTGTCGCTCAGCTGTAGCAACCATTGGGGTACAACACCAGAGCAATGGATACCTAAGTCATGCTATTCATGTAAATGAATATACAATACTATAGTAGTGGAACCCCTCCCCATGCCTGGTTTACATAGTATATAGTGCAATGAGCCTACGCAATGCTATGCATTGATAGAAAAGGTTGTTTCTAAGCGAGGTACGACGTCAAAAGGTAAAAATGCCTACACATTTCATTAAATGTGAGCCTTTGCTTCACTATGTAAACCAGCCTTTGCTGAGGCACACCCACTGAAATGGGGACAGTACTGTGATTAAAAAAGGACGTGCCTTGCAATAGAATATTCTACTTTTATTGTTAAATATTTAATTTTATTGTAGGCATTGATTTTGGGTCAATTGCCCACTAGTATATGGATGAGGTTGATGTATTTTGGACTGTCAAAGGTGAAGGAAGAGAAATTGGCTAAAGCAAAAGCAGAAGCACACAACATGAATTAATTTTGGGCATTGTTATAACAATTCCGTCTCATAATTAGAAAATACTCCCACGCAATTCCGTCTCATAATTAGAAAATACTCCCACGCAATTCCGTAGTTAGCTAATTAAATTATTAAAAATTTTAACTTGAGTTTAGACTTTAGAGGTGAAAAGATAATATGGAGGATATTTTGACCTCTGATGGGTTCTGTGTGTGTAGGACGGTATTAGCTGGCGTAGGGGCTGCGTATCTACTCAAAATATTATTGAAGACACTGTGCTCACTTGCTGGCGGATTTCGTGGGTATTTCTTGGCTCCCTGGGGTATATCAAGAATCAATCTCACTAAATACGGATCATGGGCCAGTCAGTTATAATAATAGTCCACTAATATCCACTGTAGTATATGTGTGTGTGTATTTATAGTTGTTACTGGAGCATCTGAAGGAATTGGAAGAGCATATGCTTTAGAGGTATGTGGGGCAGTAAAACTGGCCTACTATAAGGCTTCCGTTATTAAAGGTCTAGCTGTGTGTCTTTTGTGATGGTTACCTTAATTTTTTTTCTTTTGCGTAAGTATGTTGGGCTTATATATTAATCACTAATTTTGCATGAGTTTATTTACGTTGTCTTGAAGCCAGTGTTCTCGCTAGGCCTTTGGCAGGTGGTGTTGTACCACTTGGTTTGTCTCTTGCACCACTTGGATGGAAGTAAATCAAGGCTTGAACAACTTGGATTGATTTTGAAAACGTGTTTCAGCAATACTATTTTATTGTATGGTATAGGTCAGGTATGAGCGTACTGTGTCAGTGTGCAATGATTGCTGTATAAGTGGGTTTTTTGTGCATACCACTTGGAGTGGAAATTAATTCTAGAGAGAACACTGCTTGAAGCGTTGAGTATGCTCACTGTACTAGTATATGTTGCCACGCCCTAGTTTAATAAAGGATAAGAGAGAACACTATTAGGTAATGTACGAGTAAAGAGTATGCACATGTCCCCAAACCACTTCTACAGTATGCAAAGTGATAATGCATACTGGTGCATACTGGACTGGAAGTAACCTTGCATTAACAATCATGCATGTATACATGATTTTCGTGTGAAACTGCAAGTATGCACTGCGCTTTGAAGTAACAGTTGAGCTGAGACATAAAGTCTGCGTTCAGTCACACCCATTTGTTGGCATTAAAGCTGTGTAAAGTTGTAGGCTTCAACGTAAAAGCCCTCGTCACGATCGATTTAAGAATATTTACTAATAGTTAGAGGTACTAACCTATTCATATACGCCAATAACAGCTGCTTTCAAGCTTACTAAGCCTAATTTCCATGCATCTGTTAGTATCAACCTACTCTTCTATGCATTTTTTTCAGTTTCTTGCTGACTACAGTATACGATAGTTTACGGAATAACACGGAAATCAAATGCCTGTGGTTTCACACGAAAGTCATGTATACATTTGATCTGATACAAATGTGATCTGATATCACACAGTTTTTCACATACCCAGTAGATCTTAGTCTGTACATCCAGCACACACACACACACTTGCGCACCACGCAGTTTAGTAAAACACAGCATACACTTTAGATTCTACTAGAAGTAAAGATTCTTCACACTTAAGTAACCAACTAAACTAAGTAAAAACTTACAAGCATGCAGTAAACTTTTAGAGCAGACCATCGGTCAAGTTTCATTAGACAGACACCAGCATTTTACACTTACAAAACTTGTAATCACTCGAAAATATAGCTCCAGCAGAAGATGAAGGAGAATTTGAGCCTTCACAGCAAGTTTTAGAAATTCTAGGGCCATGCCGGGCCAGTCTAGATGTCATTTAAGCACAATCAAACCTAGCATCAAGCCATCAGAGGCCATGAAGAAAAAAGGTAAGCAGAGATGACTTGACAATTTTTACAACATGTGCTCAAGGGGTGCAGTCTGAAAAATGGCGACCAGCAAAACTGTTGATTGACATACTCAGAAGATCTTTTTATTAGCCTGGTTTACAATATTACGCTAGCTCAATGTTGTGTGGGTGATTTGACCTTTTGAAGCTCGTTTTACATTGGATTCAACTCTTGCATCAACATAACGTCGCGCGAGCGTCGTATTGTAAATCCGCCTTTAGTTTTAGGTATGTTTTCAAAAATCCTTTAAATCATGAAATTATGGACATCAAGCGTCTTCAATGGAGTGTCAAGTTATACCATCAAGTATCCACAAAGATTACGTGATAACACATGCACACACAGACAGACTACTATAAACCCTCTGCCGATGCTCGCGTTAATTAAATTAATAAGGGTCCTTTTGTATGTGTACAATAGTTTAATTTTTCCTCATAAGGCTGTCTTGTCCCAACTTCATCAATGGTTTGTAGTGTAATTGCCTACCCAACCAGCAGTTCTAACATCTCTTATACAATATTGTTTTGTTTTCATTATTTTAGCTGGCAAAGCGTGGGCTAAATATCGTCATTATGAGTCGCTCTGAGGATAAACTTCGAGCAGTAGACGAAGAAATTAGTATGTTACTAGTTATTATAATTCTTAGCTTACTGTGCGTGAACAATGTATTTGTGTGTGTTAGAGAAAACGTTCACTTCAAACTGTCAGTGCAAAGCTGTTTTAGCTGATCAGTGAGCCAGATTTGTCCATGCGTCTCCTGGATCGTGTGATAAGTGGCAAAATGTATTTGAGCTTGTTGGCTTGATAGATTAAGCTTTAAAATGCATTCTCAAGTTAATTTAGTCGTAAATTTTATTTGTTTGTTAATTAGTGTTTTAGAATTTGTTTAACCGCCTCTTAAATACGGTAAAATGGCGATCTTTCATAGCAAGTCTGTACCTTCTTTCCTGATGTGAATTTAGAGCTGTAACTTGCACTGTCAGTCTAAGATCACAAGAGCAACAAATGTCACTATTCAAATCACTTCGTAGTCATACATGTAATGTTTCAAGCAAAACCAATGGTTCTGCTACTGTGCTCGAGTATGATTACTTGGTTTGCCACGCTCTTCATGTTTTGTATTTTTAACCCTTTGATTGCAAAGTTGTAAAAAGCTAGATGTTTTAGAGCAAGTAGTGAGGAGTGTGCGCAAGGAATTTGCAGATTACTGCTAGTTATTACTGTTATTAAATATATAGGAAGCAAGTATAACAGAGAGGTGAGGTTTCTTTCTGTGGACTTCACCCAAGGCCAGTCAGTATATGATGATATACAGGCTGAAATATCTGATTTGGACGTGGCTGTACTAGGTGGGCATTAATTGGAAATACGTTGTATAATTGTGTATGCTTAACATAATATTGACATGCTAGCGTCATATTGTGAACTAGGCTTTATGCATCACTAATTCCTGCTATTTATCATTGATTCACTGTATAGTCAACAATGTTGGATTGAGTCTAACTGTTCCTAACCTCACTGGTGATGTTGATGAGGAGGTCAGTATATGGACTATACATATTGTACGTGCTGTGTTCATGTATATACTATATACCTTGTTTCTTCCAGCGTCATCGTAATATAATTGAGCTCAACTGCCAGTCAATGGTACAGATGACCCATCTTGTACTACCTAAAATGGTAGAGAAGTAAGTATTAAATTGGAACATTAACTAGTATATGCTTTATTGTTTTTTATGATTGTCATTAGAAAGAAGGGAATCATTGTTAACCTGTCCTCGGTCTCTTCCCTTAGTCCAAGCCCTATGTTAAACGTATATGCAGCTACTAAAGTATGCTAATAGCTGACTATATACTGACTGGTACTATAATAGTGATTGTCTAATTCTATGTTAGAAATTCGTGCAGTATTTCTCTGATGCTCTTCGTTATGAGTACAGATCTCAGGGAATCATTGTACAGGTATAGTATAGTATTCTTGTAGCCCATACACTGCATGCAATAAATATTCATGAGGCTGTGAGTGGGTAGTAAAATACACATCATCAAATTGTCACAATGACGAAAATCACGCCTACTTGTGAGATATATACAAGATCATCTGGATAGTCGTTTCATCTTGCTTTTCTTGATAATGAATTAAACTTTCAAAAAGCTATGTACTAGAATTTTGTTAGGAAGTGATATAAACTAATATATGTAGCTTCAATTGTACGTGTTTCTTCTTTTCCCATCCCACAAGTATATCAAGCTTATGAATATTCGTTGGATGGAATTGTGTATAGGTTGTCTATAATGGTATATGCGTTGATGCATGTTATTGTGTGTCCAGTTATATGACTATACTTTCTCGTCTATTTCATTATTTAGACTGTGTATCCGGGATTTGTGGCTACTGCCATGAGTGGCATCAGACGTCCCAAATACTGGGCCCCCAGTCCCGAGAGGTATGCTCAAACAGCAGTGGCTACTATAGGGGTACAGAACGATACTTATGGGTACCTTTATCATGCAATACAGGTAACACAATAGATTTGTATTAATATAGTATTATTATTCGTTATGTTTTCCTCATTAGTCAAATATAACTCTTTTGTTTCCGCAATGGCTCAGTCTGTTTATTATATACAAAGTATTGAGTGGAGCTAGGAAAACATGGCTGAAGAAGCAAGCTCGAAAGAAAGAGTAACTGCATGTTGTCATTTAGGACAACAATTGCATACAATAAAGGATTTTTTTAGGCTTTTTCTATTGATTTATTACCACACGCACACACATTTTTACATGAGAAAAGTATTGAAAAGAATTCAATGATAATTGGTGCAATCCCCCCACACTAGTCAAAATGGTGTGTGTATGTATGTATGTACTGATGTATGTATGTATGTATGTACATAATGTATGTATATTGATACGTCTATATGTACCGTAATTCGGGAAATTTTCGTTATGGTTCTATTTCTGTAACCTTCAAATTTACGGAAATTAAATTTATGAACTAAGCTATTGTATGGTAAAAAATTTACAATTTACGGAAATAAATTTTACTAATAAATAAAATTCCAAATATTTTTGGAGTGAAAATTTCCCGAATTACGGTATGTATATAATATATGCAATCGTATGTGCATGTCAGAAATGACCAATTATAGGCTTGCCTAAATAATATTGCAATGCATATTCGTATACCGTATAGCTTATAAATTTCTTCAGCCAAAGTTTTTGCAATTAAAAAAAAAAAAAAAATTAGGTCTAGTACACAAAAATTATAAATATTGTATTATGATTCACACCTATTTTTTGTCAAATTGACTAAATTTTTAGCCAACAAAAGTAGCACCGTAAAACCACTAGTATTAGAGGGTACTTAATTTAGTGTTTTTGGGACGCGTTTTAAAAGATAGAACATTAATACTGCCTGTGTTTATAGACTCGAGTTAACACTATTATTAGCAAATTTACCCCTACAGCTAAACATGCTAAATCAATTGCCTCGTATATTTGTGGTTTTAAGGTAGCGGGGTTAACTGTAAAGTTTCTTGATTGCTTTGTAAAGACTGGCTTAAAAAATGCCAATAGACTTGTTTTCAACATTAACGAAATAATCGTATAATGCTATCAGTGGCAGATCAAGACTGGCTGAAATTTAGTGAACGCCGCGAAGTTACTTTTATTGACTGTATTTTTTTAAGGTGGCTCGCACATGCACTCCATTCATGTATAGTTTAGTACAGATAAAGAAATCTATATCGTCTTCACAAGGACCATATGTTACTTTTAATGGGTGCCAATTCTTTCTTTTGTTTTGAGAAAAAAAAAGCATATAGACTCTACAGCTCTGATAGTGGATACTCTGAGAAAGGGATATAGTATAATAAACCTCTCAACAAAGCACACTTGTCAGTATCCCAAGCTAAGTAGACTTGCATGCCGTCTAATGCATTTTGACCTCCGAGAAGATAAAGGACAAATCCTCTAGACGTCTATAAAGGACAAATCACTTTAATTCATATAGGGTCCCAAAGTGTCCTTTATTCAGAGGTTCCACTGATGTGATTAATTGAGTACAATAAAGGAATTTTTTTTTAGGTTTTTGCTATTGATTTATTGCCACACACACACACATTTTTACCGTCATGAAAATTTTTGATAAGAATTCAATAACAGTGTAATTGGAGGCGAGCCCCACATTAGTCAAAGCAGTGTACTGTATATGTATGTTGTGTGTGTGTGTGTGTGCGTGCGTGCGTGCGTGTGAGTGTGCGCGTGTGTGTATGCAGTATCCATGGTGTATGTATAATGTACGGTAAATTTTGGCACCCCTGAAAAATATCTCAGCATAAAATCTCATGTACAAAAATTTAGGAAAGGGTATTCATCTGCCTATATTCTGTATATGGTGGAATTAAGCAGGCCCTCCACTAGGCGCAACTTATAGTTGCATATACAACCACCAATTTTCCTTTGATGTCAATGGAAGAGGGCATGCTAGCTGATGTAAGGTGAACTGGAAAGGAGGGTCTAGCAACGCAAACGCAGCAAAATGAGACCCCAAAATGAGCCAAGGAAGCGGTTGGGTGGCTTGTTGCTGGTGGATATAGTGGATGTAAGACAATCGGAGTATTAAATGGGTTAAGAAGCAAGGGGTGATTATGGATGGATGGAATAGTCTGTATGGACCGGGTGGAGCTATTGGGGGTGTGGCTGTGTGCCTTAAGAAATCTATCTAGTTTTAGACCTAGATCTAGGTACACTCTTAAGCACTTCTCGTAAACCGTGTGTTTCTATCTATGGTGTAACATATGGTGGCCGAGAAGGACAAGCCGCAGTAACAGCATTATATTAGCTCCACCCAGCACCTGTAGCTGCCGCGCTGCTGTGTGTATAATTAATTATGCATAAATCCACCACGACGAGGAACCTAGGTCGACTAGTACAGTCTGGGCGCGACATGCAGCGTCACGCGCCCAGACTGTACTAGTCTACCTAGGTTCCTCGTCGTAATTTGGCAACCAGTCAACAAGATATCAGAATAGTGGGCAACATGGATAAAGTTGTCCATATGTTGACATCTGATAGTTTCTTTGTGTATAGGACAGCATTAGCTGGCGTAGGGGCTGCGTATCTACTCAGAATAGTATTGAAGACACCATGTTCACTTGCAGGCGGATTCCGTGGGTATTTTTTGGCTCCCTGGGGTATATCAAGGATCAATCTCACTAAATACGGATCATGGGCCAGTCAGTTATAATAATAGTCGACTAACATCCACTGTAGTATGTGTGTGTATTTCAGTTGTTACTGGAGCATCTGAAGGTATTGGAAGAGGCTATGCATTAGAGGTAAGTGGGACAGCCTGAGCTAGCTAGGGTGGGCCGGGCATTGTAACTGTCCTACTATGGCAGGTGGTCTAGCAGTTTTTTTTTTTGTGATGGATAACCTTAGTTTGTTCAGAATAAAGTGCATGTTTATTTTTTGTATGTGTTGATTATGCCGCTCATAATTGTATGTTCATCATCAGTGACTAATCTCACATTGCCATCCCTAGGCCTCCTGAAGGTAAGGTACTAGGTAATTGATCTTAAGTAAATGTGTGCCATTTGTTAAGGCAACTGGAAGCCTGGTTGCTTGTTAAAAGTTAAAATTAAATCCCTAACACGTACTAGGGGTCAAAATTCCAAACCAAAGAAAGGCTGCCATCTACTTCATATAATAGATTGCGTTTAATAGCGAAGCTGTCACTATGCATGGCCAGAAATTGCAATGTGTTAAGAGGTCATGTAAAGGATCATTATACAAGCCATTGTTTAAATTACACGCCATCGTTTAAATATTGCGGCTAATTATTATTATTTATAAATCTGTATGATATAGCTATACAGGTAGCTTTAGCTTAAAATAGCATATGCATGCTGTTAACACACTGTATGCTTTCAGCCATTTTTGTATACTAAAACTTGTGGGCAGTTATGTAACTAATGGTGTCTTAATTTGTATTTCTGCATTCAGCTGTGCATGGCAGCTCATTCTATTGCATTTCCCCCGTTTCTCTTTTTGAGAGGCTGGCCTGCGAGACTAATTTATTTTTTTTTTCAGCTCAGAAAGAGATAAGGCGGATTTTCAATGGTGCTGTAGGGTTCGATTTTTATAATAATTAATTCAGTGTAGTTATATGTAGTTAACTAACCGGGGTAAAAATGGTGCCAACTCAGTGTGAACAGTAAAAATGTACAATACAATAAGGACCCGAGCATTTGTGTACAATATTGCATATACCCAGCTGCATGATCCACACTATTCCCTTAATCTCATATAATATAACAATGATACATTATAGTATACTGTGCATCTGTGGCATCAAAAGCATTGATCATTCATTTATACGCAATTGTTGGCCAAATGTTTTCACTTGATATAAAACTACTCGTGGCTGGAATTGCACTATAGATAATAATACTTGTAATTTTACTTGATATAGTACTGACCCATGGTCGGAATTCGAAGCTCAATTACTTAAACTCGCCTCGTGTTTCTTAGCGTAACTTAATTCTCTTTAATATCATGTCGAGCACTTTTGATACAGCCACACAATACTCAGTATAAACAATTTAAAGCACGGTTAACATTGTGCTATATCAGGGATTTAATAGCACTCGGGTGATGGTCTTGAGTGCTGATGTAGCATTTGGCTTCGCCTCGTGCTATATCAGCCTTCTTGACCACACCCCTCGTACTATTAAATCTCCGTATAACACTGCATGTGAACCATATTTTAACTATTAGATCATATTGTTTTCAATTATTTTAGCTGGCAAAGCGTGGGCTAAATATTGTCATTATGAGTCGCTCTGAGGATAAACTTCGAGCAGTAACTGAAGAAATTAGTATGTTATGCTATAATCATTTATGTATTGACTGCAAACAGTATTGATATGTGTAGCATTATAGCATAAAATATGAATTCATCTCAAACTTTTTAACCAATGCAAACAAAGTGTATGTATATTAATGTATAAGATAGATAAAAATTTTCTTCAAAAAAAAAAAATAGCAAGTAGGAATGAGGACTGAAGCACAGACCCCTAACAAAAGTAATGAAACAAGCGAGGGCTGGTATGAGGGAGCAACTGAGAAAGACGATAACATTACTGGTAACGGTTTGCAGGTTGTATTTATGCATTCTAGATCCGTTTTTGGAGCTCTTCAAATTTCTGAAGTCAGATCATTTTTGCATTCGAGGTTGTTTTGTAGTAGTTTCAATGCTGTCAAAACCCCCCAATACCCAAAAAGCCATGCTCATCCTACTATGAAAGTTGCTAACGCACTTTCAGATTACACATGCATGCATATCTTTGAATATTAACATAAAATTCTAGCTTCCATTACAGCTGTATTATTATTAAATAGGGAGCAAGTATAACAGAGAGGTGAGGTATCTTGTAGTAGACTTCACCCAAGGCCAGTCAGTATATGACAATGTACAGGCTGAAATATCTGATCTGGATGTGGCTGTACTAGGTGGGCATTAATTGTAGTAATGTAATATAGATGGTTATTCTGATGTAACTGCTCACTTTTACTCACCCGAAAGTGGTCTGTGATGGGCACACATCCAAATCGTTTCTAGTGGAATGTTAATTCTTTCAATGCAGGCTCGTGATCGCAGCATATCTTACCAATGGCCTTAATTGATTTGGAATACATGTATCCTCAGACCATGGACTTTTTTCTAAGTGCAAGTGGGCAGTTACACCAGATTAAAAAGTGGGGTGTACATGTGTAAGGTATCTCTGTATAACCACGGTCACTCTACATTAGCTGAGTATTTTATGTGAACACTATTACTCAATGCGCATGCATGGTTTAATTGCACATTGTACAAGTATATAAAGAGTTCTTGTGTCTCCCATGCAACCACTTCATGGTTGCAAAGTGGACAGTAAAACCAGACTATAGAATGCGCCAGCATAACATCCTGCTGTATGGCGTCGTATTATGAACTATAGGCTCACTATAATAACTGCTTTTATCTGATCTATTATTGATTTTATATAGTCAACAACGTTGGATTGAGCTTAAGTGTTCCTAATCTCACTGGTGATGTGGATGAGGAGGTATGGACTATACATACTGTACCAGCTGTATTCATATCCTTTATATACACCTTATTGTTGTTTCTTTAGTGTCATCGTAATATAATAGAGCTCAATTGCCTGTCAATGGTACAAATGACCCATCTTATACTACCTAACATGGTAGAGAAGTAAGTATCAAATTTGAATATTACATATGCTTTATTGTTGTTTTTCTGTGATGGTTATTAGAAAGAAGGGAGTTATTGTTAACCTGTCCTCAATCTCTGCCCTTAGTCCAACCCCTATGTTGAACGTATATGCATGCAGCTACCAAAGTATACTAATTATAGCTGCACAACTATATAACTACAATGATAACTACTAAATGGCACGATATTGAATAATGAGTGTCTGATGTTATTTCTTTTATTAGAAATTCGTGCAATATTTCTCTGATGCTCTTCGTTATGAGTACAAATCTCAGGGAATTACTGTACAGGTATAATATAGTATTTAAGTAACCCATGCATGCCCACACTGTGTGTTTCTCTATTGCTATACTGAAGTACGTTCACATTGAGTTGAGGATTTGCTCATTAGTATTCATTGGCAATTATATTGTGCAATATAATTTACCTTCATAATGTATTGAGTACAGAGTGCATGGGCGATATATAGTGTGATATATTGTAATAATAATAATAATTATAGAGTCATTAATAGTTATTAATTATTATACTATATAAGACTGTTTAGTTTTTGTAATTTTGGCTTCCCCCATGATACACATACAATATTGAACTGTAAACTGTTGTGTGGCTCGTGTATTAGTTAGCTTGCTAGGGATACAACATATAGCCATAATTAATGAATTTTAGATGAATATCTAATGAGCAAATCCTCAACTCAATGTGAACGGACTTCAGTATGCTTCAATATGTTGTATATGCATTTACTCAAGCATATTATTGCGTCTTAAGCTGCTATATGGCTATATACTTTATCTTGTATTTCATTTAGACTGTGTATCCGGGATTCGTTGCTACTGCCATGAGTGGTATCAGACGTCCCAAATTCTGGGCCCCCAGTCCTGAGAGGTATGCTAAAACAGCTGTGGCCACTATAGGGGTACAGAACAACACCTATGGGTATTTTTATCATGCAGTACAGGTAATAAAGTAGGTTTGTATGATTACTGTTATTCATTATGCCGCTTTCCTCATTAGTTCAATTTGATTCTTCTGCTCCCACAATGGTTCAGAGTGTACACCAATTACAGAGTTTTGAGTGGAGCTAGGAAAGCATGGCTAAAGAAGCAAGCTCAAAAGAAAGAGTAACTTTTAAGTTG
>JAYJLX010129958.1:0-19032 GCA_036873525.1 Chalinula nematifera
AAAAACACGAATCAAGTTAAGCAACTTTTTATGAAGCACGTGTAAAAAACTCTGAGAGACAAGAAGAAATACAGATACATTTGTGTATTTGAAACAAATAAAAAAAAATTGTATTTTGAAGCCAAAGACAGGTATCACTGACTGCTTTAAAATTGAATGTAACACTGTTAAATATGTACTTGGAATAAATTAGACGAGCATAAAACAAAACTTGAAGAAAAATTGAAAAAAGTACATGAAGACTTAGATGAGGCTCATAAAAATTTCAATACTGCCGATGAAGAGTACACGAAGCCCGTTAAACACTTCATTGACATGTTTGACCATGATCCAATTGAAACAACTATCAATATTTGCCCACCATCCATTCAATAATAATAGTGTGTCCTACATGATGATCTATTAATAATTTATTACTTTAGAGTTCTCAATCACAACATAACATTTTTTAGCTTTTATTATTATACTGTAAACATACTAAACCTACAGTTTAAACAGTGTACATGTACAGTACACGTATATTATGTAAAAGCATTCACCTCTGATTCCAACATGGAGTGTTTGTGTAGCCTCAGGTCAGCCAGCAGTGCCCACTTCTGAATACTCAGTTCCCTTCTAGACTCCTCCACAACAAATCTATGCAATATAGTAGCCACGCCCACATCAGACAGCTCCATATTACACAATACATCTGAGCTACACATGCGGAATATATACGTATTGAAGGAATGACGGGTACTGATATGGAACGGCAGGACAATAAAGATCTGTAGATTAGGATGGGGCACCACCTGTTCATCATTAATCAGTACATGGTCATCATTAGAGGTCCCATTGGTCCAGGAGAGTAGGGAGTGGATCAATGCAGTGATGCTGTTATTGACATCAATAGGATAGGATACACGTACTATAGTTTTATAGCCATGTTTAACAGAGCTAAGCAATCGCTGGTTAGCATTGGGTTGGCTTGAGTTGATGAACACAAATCTATCCACTGTCACCACGTCTTCTTCTCCTGCGTACAGTCCTCTGATGTACCGTAGAGCTATATTGTCAGGATCAAACACAACCTGAACGAACATCTTACAGTGTTTCTTGTGCATCCTCCAGAGTAATGCCTTTTCGAGGGATGGACCATCTGAAAATACCTCACGTCGACCCAAACCAATACGCTCATGCTCATCTGCTAACAAGGTCTCCAAGCTTAAGTTGTCTACCAAACGTATTTTAGCCTTTCTCAATGAGTCGTTAGCATCAATATTGAAGGAGCCCAGTGGAACCACACCCTTACAGTATGAGATCCAGTTATCCCATAGCTTGAGGTGTAGTCTAGAGGGTAAAAGGTTACAGTAGGTCTCCATGGCCGCTATGAGAAGGGACTCAGCTGGTAGACAGTCCAAGTGTGATTGGGTGTTGGTTAGCCGCTCCTCCCAAATCTTCTTCTGGTTAGATAGTGATCCCAGGAGGTTCTGTAGATTGGCTACTCGAGTTTGTACCTCCTAGAGTAGGAGAGGTAATAACAATAGAAAAAAATAATTTCAACAGAAGTTGATTATCCTTGATAAATGTTTGAAACTGCCAGCAATTGAGTGCAAGCATGGTAGCACCAAAGTTACAATACTTAAATGTATGTACATGTACATGTAAAGAATATAATATTTATGTACCGTTATTATTATTACCTGAACATCAGTTCTAGCTATCTTTAGGCTCTTCATAATTTCCTTATGTTTAGAGTGTTCTATCTCCAATGCTTCCTTAGTGCTGATCATGTTGTAACGCATGGTGACGTAGACCTCATTGGCTGAGGTAAGGACATCCTCTGCTTTAGCCAGGTCATCACGATAAGGTTGGACAGCACTCTTCGCTTTCCTATAGTCAACTACTGCAGCAATCCATAACACCACTGGTACTATAGCCTTACTGATCTGATATAATGATAATGTACAGTACGTATAATACAGAATAAATTAACAATAAAATTTATACTCTTATGCTTAATTAGAATACATGTACTTGCTACAATAATTTTTAAATTTTCATGAAATTACGAAAAAAAACTCTAATGGTCTCACCTCTTGTATTCTAGGTAGACATATCTTCTTCTGGTTTGCCAGTAGTTTTTCCAGTTTATTAAGTTTAGATTGTGAAACACCATCTTTATCAAAGAACCTCAGACTCTCATAGAAATGTGGAGACATCATCAACTGATGGCAGTCATCCCATGTGGGCGGCCTATCAAACAGCAAACACAACCCCTCAAACACTGGGAACAGGTGGGTGGAGGGGACCCTGTATCCTATCACCTCTGTTATAACTGTACGCTCTATAGAAGACAGGGTTTCCAATGATGAATAATATGTGGGGGCAACCTGCAGTAGGAGAGGGGAAGGGAGGAATCAGACAAAGTACAATATACCACTAATGCTTAATACGTGTAGTATACGTGTACATGTATTTATGCATTCAAGCTATGCTGTACATACACATGTATATATGTACATGTACAATACCTCCTCAAATTTGATATCCACGAGTTTTTGGAATTTCTTGACTTGCTCTGTCTCCTTGTTAATAGTCTCTTCAGCTTTCTTACACCTCTCATGCGATGCCATATATCTATATGTACACGTACACACATTTATTATTATGACACAGAGATAATCTCCATTACATTCAATATACTGTACATGTACAGGCATTACGAGACACTGACTCACTTTTCCTTTGCTGCCAGTATGATTTCCTTATGGTTAGACACATCATCCTCTGCTTTCTCTAGTCTAGGAAGGAGATCGCTTTCAAGTTTATATTCCAGATTACTCACCTCTCTCTCTATGTCATAAAGATGGCTGAGAGAGGAATGCAGTGCCTCGACTTTATCCTGGATAAAGAAGAATACATGTAGTAATTAACTAACTAATAATAGGGGTATAACCGTTACATGTATTGTATGTATGTACAGTATAATGATAACATACTTCGCCCTGCTTTTTCAAATCCTTTAAGTATATAAAAGCACTCTCCAAGCACTGCACGAATTCACCAGGTGTTCCAATCAATCTGGTCATGTGACTGGGCAGTATACTGTGAATGGTACTGACTCCAGTTAGATGGATGTGGGCTGCAAGATAACTCAGTGCTTCAAGGCCACTGCTGTTGATGGAGGTGACCTTTGACAGCTGTTTCTTGGTCCAATACTGTAGGGCCACTTCACTATATGATTCTTTAGTCCATGGCTGAAACCGATCAATATATGAGCAGCACTGAAACATAGAATGGAACAGATTTTGTCTATTTTCTTCATGCGTTAGTCTCAAGTCTGAAGGATCTGGGACATTGTGGTATGCCTTCAAGGTGAATACGTTACTGGTGGGTGTGTCCCATGATATGACCACTCTGAGGTTAAGCTTGATGTTATCAATGAATCCCTGGATGGCAGATTCAGTGGTATGTCGGAGTTTGTCTGTGTTTATCTTCTTACTCATGATCAGTATTTCAGAGGGACTGAACAAATCAGAGATTAGACCTACATGTATACACACATTGACAAACAAATGTACAGTAGTGAATACAAGCATATACCTACATGTACGTTTACATGTACACAGCACTTACGCATGATGTATTATACTGTACATGTATCCAGTATTGTACAACCATACAGTTTAGTATCTTAATTATTATTATTAGTCTAACCACATGGTGTATACATGTATATGTACATGTACACGTACGTGTACATGTAGTATTACACATATATGATTGTACCTTCTTTCATTATTTCAAGGATGTATTTCCAATATTTGTTCTCATGACATTCATTAGATGCTTCGACTAATAGGATGGCTTTCCTTCTCTCCGCCCCCGCACAAATACAGGCATCCCTGAATACCGCCTTGTGATTGGCTAGGTTGTCATGGTTGAGTTCAAAGGTCGTTGCATTGAGTAGTTTAACTGCTAATTTAGTTACAGTCCTTTTACCAACAGCTTTGGGACCGATAAGCAAGGAATGGGTATTCGGAATGACCTAATATTGAGGAATAGGAAACAAGTATAACGATGTTAGATGTACAATACAATGAACTTGTACAAGCATGTGTAGAATATACTGTACATGTAAAATGTACTGTACGTACTACATGTACATGCATATACATACATGTGCATGTACAATACCTTACCAGTGCTCTACACAGTCTGATAACCTGTTCCATTCCTCCCCTACTCATAATCACATGAGATAGATCACTGGCTACCTCAGACATCTCTTCACTATCCAATACTTTACTGACCACATCCCTAACCTGACCATCACCTATCTCGTTATAGCCACTAGCAATGAATACTCCAGCCTCATTGGATACCCCACTGCCACCATTTTGATTCTGTATGAGTGATTGAGGTATTTTAGCGAACATAAGTCCGGATAGGTCCTCTCCTTTCAAGGCTAGTTCCTCGTATCTGAGGAGCATGGTTTGTTTGGTTACTGGCATTAGATTACACATTACTTGATACACTAGCCCATCATTCTTCAATGTGGCCGCCTGAAGTTTAGTTAATGGGAGTGGGGCTTGTAAAGAGGCTGCACCTACGTCACCTTTTCCAATCATTCCCTTGGCACGGCTCGGCCTCCCTCCAGGTCTGGCTCGTCTAGCCACGCCCCTATCGCCATCATCACGTGATGAATCCCCGTCACTTGTATCATCTATTCCAATACCACAGAAACAATACTTACAGCACATCTCAATCAACTTGACCAGCCATATTTTATCTTTGCTATCAACCAATCTGTCTCCGTACACACGCGACACTTCATGACACCATAACCGAAATAACCCTCTAAGCAAATTCTTTATTCTTTCTCTCTCTTCATTGTCAGTTGTCACACTGGTTCGACCTGTCCTTAAATCAATGGGTAAACTAGTACTTAGGAATGTTTGATCATTGCTCTGAGAACCAGTAACCCCACCTCCTATTGATTGATGCCGATTCAGCAAACGTCCTCTAGTGGGTGTGGCTGTTTGTCCCCCAGCCTCAGATGCTGAGGGCAATCCTTTACCACTAACAGTACGTCGATTAGTGGGAGGGGCAATATTACTTGTTATAACTGACTGACGAGGCAATCTATGCTTGGGGTCAGCTGGAGATGGTTTGGAAACCTGGTTCTCAGTTAGTGAAGGTAGCATTTTGATGCCTCGCCCTGTTTGTATGCTTCGCCTATTAATCCCTCCAGAGCCAGTAACTCCACCACTGTGTCTACCTGACTTTGTCTTGTTGGCTGTCACTTTACGCTTCTCTTTACTTTGACCTTGAAAAAGGAATAGTGAGATACAGGGTAGAAGATAAAATGAAAATCAAGATTCTATTAACAATTAATGGCAGCCCCACCCTCTCAAATACCTTCTCTATGGCCCCTTCTTCCCAATAGTCCACCTCCAACGGTGGGTTGTTGCTTGGCAGACATTAATAGCATCCCGTTCCACACTGCACTAAGGTCACGGAGAGAGAACAAGAGGTGAGGGCTGGTTGGTGATGGACTAAAACGAGTAGTCATGTTCCTGAATACAGTAACAAAAGCCACACCCAGCGCCTAAAGGAATTAAAAATTATACACATACAGTACACCGTAAAACCACAATACATGTAGGTTCAAGTGCATGTGTATGTACAGTGTATATGTACATGTAAATCAATATTATGCTAGCCTAACATTTTCAATATTAGCACACACTGTATGTACACGTACACATATACTAATAAAGGTACTACAATCTACATGTACATGCATATGTATAGTACTGTACACCAATGTACACGTATTACATGTACATTGTTTAACAAATATTGCAATACTGAATGGACTTACACTGCACAATGGCTCACTCCTCTCCTCCAGTCCAAATTTCCCAATCCATGGCGTTAATCGGCGTTGCACTACACACTCCAAGCCAGAATCAGACAGTGGAAAAAATTGTACAGGATTAAAGCACCTCAGCAGTTTCAATGATAGTCTCTTGGTGCCAACAACAGTTGCAGTGACCAGTAAATGAGTCCCTTTCAATGAATGAGTGTAATATCGATATGGGTCTGGTAAGGTCTTGTGTTCAGCCAACATTGATATCAGCTCGGTAATAGAAGAGTAGGGTAACACACTAAGGGAACTTTCATCAGTTGAATTGCCATGCCCATTTCCAATATCCTCATTGGAAACTATTTTACTAGCAAGATGAATGTCATCGATGAGAAAAGTATTTCGATGTGAGAGATATTTCTTGGCAGTGAGTCCACCCCCTTGTCGCTTCCTTAGTTTGGTGAGGCGGTTGGTAATGGATGTATGTAGGGATGTAGAGGTCAGTGTATGGGATACAGTATATAGAGTACTGTTACTACGGGACTGCACCATATTCTGTGTGAGGTAAAGTATACTATTATAATCCACACTATAATAATCCACACGAAAGTTGCAAACGCATGTTCAGATACTGCACATGCACGTTATTCACTGATGTCTACACATGTACAATGTACATGTACCTTTAGAAATGACGTCTTTCCACTGCCAGGGGCACCAATTAAAATCACATTGTTACCATAAGACAAGTACAAATCACAAATATATGCGAATCTCTCCAACTAAAATAACAACAAAAGTATCATAATTAATACAGTACAACAATTTATGAAACTAAAATACAGTATAATATATAAATATATATAACCTTTTGTTGTTGTTAAATGTCAATGTACAGTATGTACATATTGTACATGTACATGTATATGTACGTGCTTTTGATTAAGCAAAAATCCAATTTTTCAACTGTGCACTAATATTTATGATCAAACATGACCTACAGGGCCAAATTAAGCTACATGTATGTACCTGTACATGTATAACTACACATTATGATATACGTGTACACAGTTTAAACAAAGTCTGCCAAAAAATTGCAAAAACTTCCATGACTAAATATTATTACACAGTCCATGGTTTTTTTAAAGATTAAAGGGAAATATTTAATTTCCAAAATACATGTACACCAAACAATTTAGATGTACATGTACAACATTAACATGTACAGTACATGTATAGTTATTCTATATAATTATTATACACTATACACGTACGAACACTATTTCAGTACGTATACCTCTGGGACTGATACATAATGAGGATTGGGTAGGTGAGCCATTTTTTCCTTCTTCTTGTCATTCCAGTGGTTAAAACAATACGTCTTGAGATCAAGATAATAATCAAAAACGAGACCCTCTGATGGCAACATGTTTTGACATGTGGGTAGATCGGACGCCAACTCATGAATCAAATTACTGAACGAACTACAACATCTAAAACAAAAACAATGTACATGTATAGGTATATACGTATATCGTGCATGCAAGGGTGTCCTTAGTACAGGTTCTGTACCTTGTTGATATGTATGCTCCAAATGACCATATCACAGTGAACATGTAGATAGCTGATGTGTGGTATTGCTGATTACGAACAATGTGGGCATCAATATCTGAACCCTCGGACAACACCTCGTCCCCTTCCATGGGCGGGGGCATCTCACTCATGCTGTGTTCATTAAGGGAGGCAGGGCCAAGGCTGGGTCTATGTACCAGCTCTCTATCATGATGTATACTTAAAGTGCTATTAGAGTCATCAACCACAGTTGATATATTTGAAGCACTCTCCAATCTACTGAGTCTGCTTGTGCTGCTGACTCTACTGGCATTGGCAGAGGTGCTGGCTGTGTGGCGTGATGAGGCATCGCTCTGTTTGGGTGAGTTACGCTCCAAAACAGACGACAAGAAACAGAGGAACTTTTCTGTCAGAAATATCTTAGTATCAGTGGTGGTTGAGGTATTGATGAAGTCCAGCAACTCATTACTTGAACTAGTTACAAACTGTATCAGACTGGGCAGGGTAGCATCCATCAGGGAAGACAGCACCTCAATACTAAAACAGTACATACATGTACTTCAACAGTACTGGAGTTAACAACAATAAATATGCACAATACATTTATAAATACGGTACAACTAAAACATGCAAGTACATACACCGTACAATACATGCATGAATAACAAAAACATTTTTCCATCTTTACTGCTAAGCAATCATAGATGAAAAAAACCATCTCAGATGAACTACATGTATGCATTCAATTAACTTGAGCCCAGAAAGTAATAATATGCAAATTATACATGTGCTTGTATAATTTTTGGTATAATACAGTACATGTAGGCTGAGATTAAGAGGAAAATGGTTCGTTTTCAAATAAAATCGATTAAGCCAATTTTGTATAATGTTCAGGTTATGAGAATAACAATAAGCATAATAGACCATGATATAATGCTACTATACATGTACTACTACTGATGCTAACCCTGTTATGCAGAGGTTATGTAGTGTTGAAGCCCTCTTTAGCCATGTATTGATAACATCCCGATAACTGTACAATGACTGGCAATGGAGATAAATACAATGGGGCAGGATGGAAGGGGTTAAAATATCACCAACTGGCTGGGAAGATTCAATTATAATACAACAGTTTTCTAAAAAGGGAGAAAGAGAGAGATAGTGAGTGAGAGAGAGAGAGAAGAGAGAGAGAAAGAGAGAGAGAGAGAGAGAGAGAGAGAAGAAAAAAGAGAAAGAGAGAGAGAGAGAGAGTATTGGTACTTACAGCGTACTTGTATATAACCTATTGGACTAATATTAACAAACTATTTCTATAGTACACATAATACAGTATGATATAGTACCTGGTAATCTGAGTATGCTACCGTTTGGTAGGATTTCCCCATGTGCACTGGTCAATAGTTTAGTGACGAGTTCAACTACATCATTAGACAGTGACCCATCCAATACCACCCAGTGTTCAATCCTCGTACATGTACATGACGACGGTAATGATGTCATTGTATCATCATAGCTACTTTGTTTGGTCGCAACATACGCTTTCTTATCTTGCAGACTAGAGAGGGCTTGGAGCAGGTTGGGGAACAGCCCAGGGGACCACTGACCACTGGAAGAACTTTCACTGGAGTACCCACCCACAAACTAGAATAAATAGTGCAGGAATAAACAATATACATGTATGTGTACATGTACTGTACATGTGATTATACCTCTTTATAAGTGTAAGCAGCTGGGTTGATTACATGGAGTTGGACCTGCCCCTTCATTAAAGGATCGTTAACAAAGCTATTGTAGGCTTTGACTAGTGTTTGATAGACAGTTGTCTTACCAGATCCACACCCACCGCTCAATATAGCACACTGCTTGTTCATGAGACCGTAATGCAACTGCACAATCTAATATATATGTACAGTATGTACTACATAATGACACATGTACGTATGTACGTGTACACATATGCATGGACATACAGTACATGTATGGAAATATATGTATGGGAGGCATTACATTATGTATAATGTAATACACATGTATAAATGCAGTACATACCGTAAAACACACATTACATGTACACGTACATGTACAAACTGCACATTACTATTTGACAATCAAACTATCAAAAGGAAGTCAGTACAGGTACATGCACATGTACACATATGTACTGTACCTTGTCAAGTAGCTCGTCATTTTTCTGTAAGTGCACATCCTCCAGTTGTCTTTGTATAGCATTCATTAATAGTGTGGAACTGTCCTTCAGCTCTATGTGTATGTGTAGACCAGTCTCAGCCACTTTAAACCACTTCAAGGCCACATCCAATACAGCTCTCCTGTGGCCACGCCCCTCCACACACTCCACACTGATGTAGTGTAGCAATCCTTTACTGATACAGGTTTCCTCGCTGTCTGCCTTCACTGGTACACTGTCCATGCTATTATTGGCTCTAATCTCTTCGAAAAGGTAGCTTTGACTAAATTCAATGACCTCTCTGGAAGCAGTTATAATGGAACTCTTCAATAAATTCAAAGCCTACAGTAGTACAGTATATAGTGGAAGGATTGGATAGCAGCCCATATAATATAGTACATTTATAATAAATTAATTATACATGACATGTAAGTACATGTACATGTACATGTACGTGTATATACAGCATATGCAACTCAACATCAACACATTGTACAGTAAGACCTAGTCCACAAGATGATGGTAGAATATGTTACACAAGATGCAGGAATAGAAATTCAGTTTTCTTGTCTGCGTCAACATTGCAAAAACTTTAAAAAATCTTTGGTGCATTCAATACTGTACATTTACAAGTAAATGTACATGTATCTCATTTTCTACAGTTCTCACTATGTACAATATACATTACATACATGTACATACTGTAATTAGTGGGTGTACGCAGTGTCTGTAATAGTACTCATACGTGTACCTGAATATCTTCTAGACAGCCCAGTAATACATGAGATAGATCACTGGCTTGGGTGAACCCATTAGACAACAATTGAGCCTCTACAGCAACCTTAATATCCACTGAAACAATACCAACACTACGAAACAAACCCTACAGAAACACATTGCATTCATGTATATGTACATACATATAACACGTACAGTATACAGTACTGTACATATTAGTTAAAGCACTGTGAACAATGCTTTATTTCCTACAATGGCACTCGATCGAGGTGGAGTCGAGATCATAATACAGCATGAGGCACGAAGCGCCGAGTGCTATATTGTGATCACCCCGAGTGCTACATGTATATTGTGATCTCGACTCCACCCCAAGTGCCAATATAGGACATAAAGCATCGTTCACAGTGCTTTAAATGATTTATGGTAATTAGTGGGTGTATCAATTTTCCTAACGTGAGTTGCGTGACTGTGCGTTTGTTGTTGGCTTGTTGCAGCAAAAAGACAAACGAGTTCTAGGAAAAGAAACAATACAGAAACTCATATGATTGCTGAAAGAGGTGGGCTGTAATCTTTTGCTTTGTCGATCGAATCAGATAAACTTGTTGATAAAGTAGCTCAACTTGAAGTGCCATTTCCGTCGTCGATCCACAAAACACATAGCGCAGTGCAAAATGAACCTCTGGGTGTCCAAAGGAAAAAGTATTAGTTTGTAATAGCATGTTCACAGCAAATGTAACCAACTTTTTCGGCCAGTGTATGCTTTAATTAGTCTGGGATGCCTTGCCCATTCGCTTCCGGTCTCTAAGTGTACATTATGTCCAGTAATGCAATACTTTTTTCCGTTGATACGCCCACTCAAAGTGCTATAAATACATGTACAGTACATTGTACATGTGTAACTCAACATAGACATGGACAAATTAAGGTGAATTTACACTATAAGCATAATGTTTACGTAACGTATACGTAACATAAGCAAATACATGGAAAGAGTAGGAATTGTTAAAAGTTGAATTTTACGTTACGTAAACAGTTCGTACTCTTCCCGTGTATTTGCCTACGTTATGTAGAAGTTACGTTTATAGTATGAATCAGCCTTAACACAGCATTATACTGTACATGTACATGCATGTACACAATGCGCAGACAATGCATCATGTTCTGTATGTACTGTACCATGGACAGCGGAAGTGGGTCACTGTATGGCACACAGTGGGTAACTATATGTACTGGATATCTATGTACATACAGTGGCTTTCAGCAGTACAACTTCAAATTATAGGCCTTTTTTGCCTTTAATTTCTTTGCAATACATCTACAATTTATACCAGATGCAGTGCAAGGGTGAATAAGTCTCTTGCTACTTCCGCCAAAAGAAAAAATAGCATGGATAAAAGAAATACAGTATGGGATAAAAGAAATATGGGGCTCAGAAGGTCAAATATGTTTAGAAACTATGTTACCTTTACTTTTGGAACAAATATGTAGTAGCTGACTAAGTAAAGTGCAAAGGCTGTTCTTGAGGTTTTATAAAATACTATATCGCCAGAAATACAGCTGTACATGTATTTTTGCCAAAAAATTATGCAATTTCGCCTAAAATTTATAATTTGAGAATACTGTTTTTGCTAATTACATGTAGCTTTGCACTCACGCTTGTACATGTTCAATACTTGTTTTTGAGTAATTAAATTATGCGTTTTTCCATTTATTCGCAAACCGCAAAATTAAATTCCTTGCAAACATTTCCAGCTATATTGTAGTTACAGAAGAAATTTTGCAGTGTTACAGTAACTCATTATCAAAGTGTTGGTAAAAATGGTCGTTCTGTTTAAAACATAGTAGCTCCATGATAACGTATCACTAGCTCTTGGAACACCATATACTGATCGCTTGCCACTCCAAAGATCTGATAAAAATCGCTATTAATTTTGCTAGCTGTAACGAGTTACTAGAAAACACCAGAGCTGGTGTAGGCCATTTCTTGGCTACTGTAACAAATTTGCAAATTTAGTTTTGAAGCAAATACAGAACCCAGGATTTTACAAGCAGTAAATAACCTAGAGATTACAAAATTTTAGATAATTGCTTATATTACCTCAATTAAACAACTATCACATAATTCCCTGCCACTTGCCACAACAATATTGATTGCAATTTTGCTAAGATTGAAGCCATAAAGCAAAATGCTGTATATGTATATTACAAAAGATAACTTTTGTGTGTTACTATTGTCATAGTGATATACTTTGTATTACTACTATCACTTGGACTAATGTATACTGTGTATATTACAATCATAGATAACCTTTATTTGTTTCACCACTGCCATGTCATCCTTCCATGATAACACAGGTACATCAAACAATGCAATATTTGTTAAGATGGAAGCCATAAGACAAAATGCCTAAGCTTTTCCACCCCTTTATGTAACTGTGTATACTACAATAATACATGTAGATAACCTTTGTGTGTTCCATGTCATCCTTCCTTGATATGATAATACAGGTATAGTGTTGTCTGATGGATAAGCTCTGTGCCCATAATTCAACATCTGCTGTCCTTCCAAATAAGGAATTTCCTAAAGTCTCATTGTACCAATCAATTCGAGGCTCCACCCCTTTGGAAATATTACTACAGAAAGAGAGAGATTATAATATATATGTATATGTACACTGTACAGGACTAGACATGGGCTAAATATAAAGTAATTAATATACCTACTGACTGGTTATTAAGCACAGGCGCTTATAGTAAAAACAGTAATAAAATGGACACTTAACAGAGCTTTTTAGAGCACAAAATGGGCAATTATCAGAGCAACAGCACTTACGCTTATACATGTATATACCATTATGATAGAGATTATAATAGCTAGGTGCTTCATAAACAATAGGCTCCTAATAAAGAATAGGCGCTTAAATAGCTTAACAACCAGTCAGTACCCCATGTACTGTAGCTTATCATCATATACTTGAGTGTTAATTGTATTTTGCTGTATTTTAAATACTGTATTTGTATTTTGTATTTAACATTTCTGATCTTTGAGTATTTGTATTTGTAATTGAAATATAGCAAAAAAAAAGTATTTTAAGCTTCAAAATACTCAAACTACGTACTACTTCAAACATGAATTAAATTGAGGAACCTGAAACCAGCTTACTTAGCACATAATTTTCACTTGACTATTGAGCAAATGACAAAAACTCGATAATTATAATCAATAATGTGTATACTTTATCATAATTTCAAACAAGAACATTCCTCATGTAGCATGAGTATTTTGAATTGTATTACAACTACATGTACATGAAAGTATTTGAATTTGTATTTGAAATACAGTCATTAAAAGCAGTAGCTGCATTTTGTTAAGTATTTGTATTTGTATTTGATATACTGATATTTGTATTTGACCCCAAGCCTGGACTGTGAGGGATTTTGACCCAGGCCAACAAGTCACTACATACACATACATTACATGTATACGTACATACATGTACTGTATACATGTATATGCAATAATAGTGTTCTATCCAGAGAGTGGATGTGAACACCAGTTTTCCAAGCAATACCATCAACTGGACATACCCACTCTCCATTTCAAACACTCGTTCAGCAATACAAATATACATGTACATGTAGTACATGTGCTAAATTAATGTACCTCCTGGAGGTAAGTGATCCTTCTTCAGTAGCTAATCTATTGTGTAGTGATGTGGAGGATGATAAACTGTGGGAGGAGGAATGGACTCCATGTGATGGCTTTTGTGTTGGACAATCCTGAACACAGGAACAATAAGTAAACATAATACACTAGCCTACTATACATGTGCATGCTATTGTACTACAAGCTTAAGAACATGTACAGTATATTCCTTACATTGTTGGGGTTATCATTAGCAATCAGTAGCCCAAGAGAATCAAACGATCGCTTAACGTCACCAAGCAATCGATAGAACTTGATCCTGATGGGGTCATTCAGATCCCTGAATCCGTAGAGGGATAGAATACAACCCATTTGGATAGATGAGAGTAGTACAGAACGTAAGGCAGTGATGGTGGTCATACAGGTCACACTAGATACACTCAACAATGGTCTACCCAACATCTAGACAATTACACACAGACATGAATACACAAGCATCTTTTTTGTTCTACAATTTTTTTTGAAAGCATAATGATAACACAACTCTACCACAGTTATACTGCGAGATGTCTTTATCTCCATACAGACTAATTCACACTGGCTATGCTACGACCAGAAGTACAATGCTAACAAGTAAGCTATATAAGTGTGAATCGGCCAAGAAAATTAAAAATAATTCAAAATTTCATAGTAGTTACCATAGTGTATGAAATTTTTGCTAGGTGCAAATTTTCTCTATTTTTGCTATAGTACTTGGTATAGTGAAAATTTAAACCATATAAAAATATATTGTGTAACCAATACAAAACAATATGCAACTACTAACAATTTCGTAAAGATTAAAACTGCAAAAATTTATGCTAAGCTTAAAGCATTGAAATTGTAAAAATTTGCACCTGTGAAAATAACCCATACTATGGTATATAAATGTGGCGAACTGCTTTGAACAAGTTAAACAATGTATTTAAACATGCATTGAACATTGTTTTTTGACTAAACTCACCATTGCCAGCTCTTTAGCATAATCTTCTCCTCTAGTGACTTTGTCTTCAATGAGACACACCCCTCCGTCTCCTGTCATTCCTTTCATTAGTTGATAACAGTATCTCTGGGTTACTGGCGTCAACACAAGTCGAACACTGTTAGCATTGAAATATTCATACCCATATTGTTGCCATAGCGACCCATATTGGACGTAACAACAAGTAGGTGTGGTTGGTACACTAGTAACAAGGCTTTTAATGGACTTAGTCTGTGATGATGATGGTGGGCCCCCTGTACTGGGTCTGGAGCTGGTCATGCTTTTAGCAGAGCTTGTCATAATTTCGTGGGCGTTTTGTAATCGTCCAATGGCTGGTATTGCTTGAGATATTGAGGAACCTGACGTAGTTAAACTGGGTATTCCAAAAGAGCCAAGATGCCCAACTGAAGAGGGTGTGGTTTCTATTTGTCCATGGTACAGTATACACATCAGTGAGTCCATATTTGGAGTGGGTGTGGTCTCAATAGAGGACAGTATGTCTTGTTTGTGCTTCAGTATCATTATTATATTTTTTAACGTCTTCATAACTAGTGAAGCTTGGGATGGTACAAGAACTGGAGACACACCCACACTTCTGATTAATTGAGTGCAGTAATTTAGTGACCTGCCAATACTGGACCTGAAAAAATACACAAAAGGGTTTACCATTGGACAAACAGGAGACACAATACACATACAGTACAGTACATGTAGCTAGTACTGTACATACACATGAACAGTAGTAGACAAGCTTGAGTGTGCATACAGTAATAGTTTTACAGTGTCCTAATTAAGTACTGTATAGTCTATACACATGTACACGTATATATATAGAGTCTATATACTACATGTACTGTACGTAATACATGTACATGACTTTATTGTGAAACCACAGGCATTTTATTTCCGTACTACTCCCTAAACTATCGTATACCGTTGTTGCCCGGCTGCACCCACTTGTTGGCAAGAAACTGAAAAAAACGAATAGAAGAGTAGGAGCAGCGACTTTTCTTGGCTGATACTAACAGATGCATGGAAGTTAGGCTTCGTGAGCTTGGAAATGGCTGTTATTAGCGCATATAAATAGGTTAGTACCTCTATATTTCAGTGAATATTCTTGAATCGATCGCGACGAGGGCTTTTATGTCGAATCCCTACTCCTTACACAGCTTTTTTGCCAACAAATGGGCGTGACTGAACGGAGTTTACGTCACAGCTCAACTGGATACTTCAAAGCGCAGTGCATACTTGTGGTTTCACACCAAAATCATGTATAGTTATAGCACGGGCACAAGTGCAATATTTAATTAATAACCATGAGCGCGCGTGGGGCGCGCGCAAGTTTGAGAGTGGGAGTGGCTATAAATTAAATAATGCACGAGTTGCATGTACTACCGTATAAGTGGAAATTTTCGTGGGTAAAAATTTTCGTGGGTCCCTTTCAACCTTGAAAATTAAACCAATGAAATTTTTTCACACCATGCTTTGATCAAAAAAATTGAAAAAAACCTTGAAAATTTAGCCCCATGAAAATATTTTACAAGCAAATTTTACTCATGAAAATTTATACTTATACGGTATAACTATATTACCGGTCAATTGTACGTGATGCAAGGAGTCAATAGTATATTACATTTAATGCACTCTATAAACTTAGCAACCACATGCACATAGCAATGAGATATAAAATTAATGTATATATAGCCAAATTTTTTGTTGAAGAGGAGTAGATTTTTGGTGATTGTTATCTACTTATGAAAATAAAGCACAAGTGCAACTGATAAAATGTATGCACAGCTGTATAAATCAGAGCAATACTTGTATTTCAAGCACAAAAATCACTTCTTTATAATAATTCATGAAAATTTTAGCCTCAATGAAACTTTAGCCTCACGAAAATTTGGCACTACAGTATATATGGTATTAATGTACATATACTATGGTAAAGTCATGTATGTACTACATGTACAGTATGTACAATAACCACAACTACCCACTCTACTTCTATTAAAACACACAGTAGGGTCAATATACAGTGTTTTTAACTGACTTGGCTACTCCAATGTTATCTGTAGTGGACTGCTCTCCTTCAAAGCATGCCCTGATTAAGTGCCCAACATGGCACTCTAACGCTAGTATCACAGCCTGAGAGACATTCTCAGCTAACCAAAGCAACACAGCGTAATCTATACAGGAAAACAGCATCAATAATATAATTTTACACACATACATCTAAAATGGAAAGGATATACCCTTATAGTTAACTGTATAATTAAAATAATCCGCACAGGATTAGAGCATATGACAAATACACGTACAATTACAATACAGCTTGTAGATTATGTAGAGTACAGATACGTACAAGTATCAATACTATACAGTGGGGGTAATGGGAAGGGTATACTCTATGTAATTAACCTTCTTCTTCAGGTGCTGTGTTACTACCCAGTAATTTCTTAGGTAAGCTATTCATGCATCCTGTAATATGGCATGACAGGGAATACTTGATTGCACGCTCTAAACCATTAATCCATTCAATGATTGGCCGCTGGCCGATTGGTAGAGGAACACACAAACTCAACCACTCTGAATGGCCCCCTTCCACAGACACTATCTGGTATCCTTCCTCCTTCATAACTCCACCCCCCTCTAATGAGCTGTCGTTACTACTGGATCTTTGTACATCTATGGTATTTATGTTGGAAACGGCGGGAAACATTTGGCGGATTGATGGGAGAACGAGGCTGGGGTTACCGTGGTGATTGTTGAGGTGCAACACTTCCCAGTCAGAGAGCATTAAGAATCGTGGACAAGACACAGCAATATTACTAATGATCTCCTGTAACCCGAGTAATATGCCCTCCTGGAATAAAATATAATGTGAAAAAACATTGCAATGCACAGAACATACAGTACATGTACACGTATGTGCATGTAACTATACTTATATCATTGGGATACTCTTATGCTCGCATGCATGTACATGTACATGTACAGGGTATCTGTTCTTGGGAATGTACATGTACATACATGTACATATTTGAAGTAAACTCACCAACATACAGTGGACTGCCTGTAGACTCTGTTGAAGGCTCTCCCCCTGAAGGTCTCTGAATCCCTTCTGACCTCTTCTTCTCTCCAATAAGGAAAACACAAATGGGTCTTCATGAATGCTCGACATTATCTCTTGAAACTTCATACTGCAAGTCTGTAACCGTTTTAGCCCAACTGAGTGGTGGCAATCAGGACTCAACTCATGGAACAGATTTAAAATGTTCCACCACTGAAAAACACCAATACATTCATTATGTAGTAAAAATACATTTGTAGATATTACATATCAAGTATCTGGTATGCACATGTACGTGTAGGTACATACATGTATACATGATGTATATGTACATTCAACAGTCAAATACTATACTCTGTATACAATTCCACTCATCTTTGACCCACCTTATCCTGACAGGAGTCCAGTAAGTGGACAATTTCCTGGAGTTGAATTACAGTCATATTCCAGTGTTCTATTTGATCTTTAACACTCTCAGCTTGGGCCACGCCCTTTAATATCTGTAGCTCAGTGAGGTCCTCTTCCAACATTACTAGAATCTCTTTGGTGTTTCCGGCAACAATTAAATGGTCAGATTCATCCTGATCATCCGGTAGAGGCTTCTGAGAAGGTGAAAGTACAAATTTGGTTGTTTTGGCAGTAGTTGGTGCCACGGGAGCTGATTTTGGCAACGCAAAGGAATACACAGCTGATGATTTTTTCTGCAGAGTCAGCATCATTTGTTCCCAGCGTTGCTGGAGGTTGTTCAGGGAATTCTTCAGCTTGGACTCTCTCTCAGCGGATTGACACACCTCCACAATGAGATCGGTGTGGGCGGAGTCAAACAACTTGTACAGTATGAAATCGTTCAGTGTGTATACTTGATCGGGATCATACTCTTCCTCAACTGCAGCCAATAGAGTATGCCAATGGGTTGCCTAATACAAAATACAGTATACTCAATATA
>JAYJLX010130069.1:0-19031 GCA_036873525.1 Chalinula nematifera
TCTCTTTGACTCACACAGCTTTTGGAATTGGTTTCAGCATCAATATCACTCATTCCTGATAGCTTTAGTTGTTCATACGCATAGTTCCTTATCAGTGTTTGACCTTGGTGGATTAATTTTGAAAGAAAGCTCTGTTCGGCCGTGATTTGAGCTTTCATCCTGTCATCATCATTTGTACTAGGATAACACAATCGCATCTTTTCGCGTACATATTCTTGTTCATCTTCTTTTCTTAGGGATCCGTAATTCCACTTCAGTAGCTCTAACGTAGGTGCTAATGGTTGGACATAGTATGAAGTACGAAGCCATTCTTCCATGTCATCGATAGAGGAAATTTGACTGTTTCCTCTGTAAGGATTGCAGGCAGCAACTATGAATACATTTTCTGGTATCGGCTAAAAAAAAGATATTAATATTACGTAACTGAACTTCTGCTCGAAATACTGTGCATGTATTTCATGCAGGCATATATCGTACCCTGTTGTTCAATGTTCGATCAATGATCACTTGCTTTAAAAAGCCGGGGCATGATGCTGTATTCACCTCATCTAGAAACACCTGTATGTGCACAGTATACATGTATGTAATGTATGTACATGTATGTGCATGTATATAGTGTTAAGATTAGCAGTATGTGGCATTGTATGAGGCTATGCATGGATTCTGTCTATTCTTTTTTATATTCAGCGTATTCCAGGTTTAGGTAACTCACAGTAATATTTGGCCGTTGGTAAATTTTTCTTATTCCTCTTTCATTAAGCTTTTCATATTTTGTCAAGATGGCTGAAGCATGTTGCACAACTTCGGTGAAAAATTCGATAATGTCTTTTGGCTTTAGAGCTGAAATACAATGTAACACAGCAAGTCACTATATTGTATTGCACCAAAACATTTACATGTATACATGGCCGTACACAATAATGTGGAAATTTTTTTGAGATTGCCAGGCAATTGTCCTTTTCAGCTCACTAATTACTAGACAACTACCTTGTATTTGAGTCAATTGGCTAGTAATGATGAAACTACGTGAATCATACAAGGTTAAATCATGTAAATTTTGTCTATTTTTATATACAATTAATGTATCGAACATTTAAGCAAAAATTGGACAATTCTGGCATGACTGGCAGTTTCCACATCCCTGGCTGTACATCATTTATAGGAATTTCAGGCTTTTGGAAGAAAATTTGGGCATGGCCTATGTTACATCATTTTGGTCCAATTTCCCAGCCCAACTCTCAGTGTATGCTATATGTTTACATTACCTGAGTGAATATTGAGCTTGTAGAAAGATGTTTTGATTTCTCCATACAGCACACCATTTAACACCATAGCAAAGGTCTACCCAAAGACAACATAAAATTCGAGAAGAATTTTTTCCCTCCCTTCAGTCTCACCTCTGCTGAATTTTCTCTCTCATACAACTCGAATATCTCCCACAGATCTCGTTGGTTAGCGAATGATTGTGGATTGCTAGGCATTTCTAAACAAGCCAGTGAAGGATCGTACCAACAGAAATTTAACTTTGGTCGTAGCTTTTGGTGAAAGGAGCTGTTGTCAATGCATTGCTTTGATACCAATTTTATCCATTCCTGTAGTGGTATCTTTTCATTAGACTCCAGTGCTGCTTTTATTGAACCAATGATTTCATCATTAGGTCCGACAGGAACTTCTGCCATGGATTTCAAAATGATTTCCTTTAAAAAGAAAATTGAAAGATACATATACAGTATGTGTACATGCATGTACATGTATGATTATACATTACATTGTATATATGGTGCATACAGTATTATAATGATGATTAAACATACACATAGGATTTCCTTTTGAAGTTTGATGTGTTGCTTCCAAGATTCATTCCATAATATGGATAACATTTCAACAAGAAAGGTTTTACCGACTCCCGTTTCCCCTTCAATAATAACCGGCATCCCACACTCCTTCCTCTCATGAATATTTAACATTTTCAGTGTGAAATCTTTGGTGAGAACATAATTTGCTTGTTTTATGGCATCAATTTTGTTGTCTTTATTTAACCGTACACCCATGGCAACAGACAGATATTTATGCAATTGCTTGTGGGAATTCATTTGACTAAAAAAATACAAAAAGAGTGAAAAAAAATTCGTAAACAGTACCAGAATATAACCAAATACTCTTACATTATGCTTGGTATATCTACACCAATTGACTGCAAGTTTTCCCTCTCAGTATCTGTAAGCTTTGCTGGATTGCAGCTGATAAAAGTGAAGGTTCCGTCTCCATCAGTGAAATTATAAATTAGCTGCATTAAATAGCAGTTTATGATTGATTTAATTAACATTCTCAGCCACTATCAAACTATGTATGTACCTGAGAATGAACATCACTCCAGCACATAGATTGTGTGCAAAACACTTTCACCTCTTCCAGCATGATCTTGAAAAGTGTTGACCTCATACGTGTAGTGTCTAGTCCTGTTTTTTGATCTCGATAGCCATAGTTATACATGAGCTGTGGACAACTTTCCATGAAACGGCATCTTCTCTCTAAATACCTTGAAATACATACAATGTATATGGAAAGGTAACTGTACAGTGTTACACTGTATACATGTACATAAAAGTATTTGTCATCATTGTATGTAAGTATACGCTTACTTGAGGTACAGCTTCTCGTTTACCCTTGTTCCTTGAAATTTTAAGGGAATGTACTGATTCAGTAAGGAATCACATATTACTTGACTTATTGAACTGTCTCCTTCAATTTTTATTGGTTCTTTTGAATCTATACAAATGAACAAAGGTAATTGTTACCAGTAAAGACCACTCCCATGCTTTGAATTGGATTTACTTGTTCTACAAATTACATCCAAAGTGCCATCTTTGTATCTTTTAAGATATTTGCATACCAGCTGTATGCCAGGATCCTCATTTACATCTATGTATGTACTGCTATCCACTGGTTCCCCCAAGAAATAAAAAACCGGAAAGACTTCACAGAATGCATCATATGATGCTGAAATCCTTTCATTCTGGGTATTGGATTCATCACATATTTCCCAGTATGGTGCCTATAAAAAATTTACGTGCTTTTTAAAAGTGGACATTACATGTACAATGTATACATGCATAGATGTTTTCGGTATATTACCTCAATGTATATCGATCTTTGTACCGGTTCTGGAAATCGAATTGATAGCCCTGATTGATAATCTTCAACAAATCCAAGCAATAAATAATCAAAGAGGAACCAGTGAATCTCGTTGGCAAGCTTTTCAATGCTTTCTGCAGTGCTTTTTAACTATATACATACATAGAATAGCATTAATATGAGCTGAATAAAAGTATGCACAAATATACTGTACCTTGCTAAAGAATAAACTAATGTTCAGGAATATTGCATAATCAAATGATTGATGTGGTATTCTCTGCAGCTCATGAATAAATGTAGTTTTTTGGAAGGTTTCGTCAATATTTAGCAATTTATATCCTTGGTGAAATTCTTTCAGCCTCTTCTTAATTAAGTGTGATTTCCCACTTCCTATACGTACATGTAGATACATGCACATATATATGTATCTTGTCAAGTTGAAAGATTGTCAATATTCACCTGGTAACCCTTTTACAACTTGAAAAACCTTAAATCGAGAATTGAGTTTTTCTTTGCAATAGTCTCTCAACTCTACCATTGAAAGCATTGTTTTTACGTCCTACACATTTGTTTATTGTAAAGAATTAAAAATAAAGTTTGTAGGGAATTCGTACCATTTTGTACATGTATTATATTTTCAAATTACTTACTACTTTAGCGACATTCATCCATGGCATATTTTGAAAGATTGATGCAGCATACTCAATAAAACAAATATCAGGCATCTTGTAGCGGAATTCATCTTGACCTTGTAGGGCATCAGATCTTGCTTTAGAGCACAAAGTGATTAAAGCCTGTGATATACAGTACATGTATTACCATCATAACATCAGAAACACGCAATAATTACTATACAGTATTACCTGCTGAACCTCCATTGAAAGGCAATTGATTCCCATTATCAAGTATTTAAAGCTTGGAAACTGGTAGATTCTTTCAAAAAACAAGCGTAAATCATCTTCTGTGGTTTCCATAGAGCAACGAAGTAATTGAAATGAAAAAGGCAATTTTTTTTGAAAAATCCAAAATATCATACGGACAAGGTCCATGTTGCTGAAGTTGATAGCTGTGTACAGTTTGAAAGCAGATATTGGTTTTTCATCCTTTTCTTTAGGTGGTGTCAATGCCTTTAATTTATTTGGAAGTGGGGACAGCATCTTTTGAATAAATTTTCCGGTAACTTCAGCTGGGTTGAACTCATTTGAGTCAAAGTAATTACTTTTTTCGAAGAAAGCCTACAGTATTACATGTGCATATTATACAGAGTTAATATTATATTACAAGCAATTCATGAAAGGTGGCTTACTTCAACAGCATCTTGAATATCCTTTTTAAAGTTTTGGTCTGGTGGCATGGTGAAGTACATACCCAAATCATTTATAAGATCCTCGTAGTCGTAACTTTTTAAATTAATTTGTTTATACACTCTCTTCAATTTATAGTGAGTCACTAGAGAAAGCTCTTTGTGTGCCTGTCTTGCCTCTGCTGTAATTGTTTCAAGCTTTGCCAAAGATTCTTTAGTAACATCCACCTACATGTGCATGCATTTATAAGTTACATGTACAACAAAAAACTAAAAAATTTAGCACCTTTGCCGAATATCCTATTAAAAACTGCTGACTACATAATGTACATACCTCTTTTTGCAGTTTCAACACCCCATTTGCAAGAGGAAAGTATTTAAAGCTGTCCGCAGCATTCTTCTGTTCACCAAACATGCCAAATTTTTGTAACAGAATCAACTTTAGCTGTAATTGTTTAGCCTTATCAAATAGCTGCAAGCGAAAATCTTAGTAATTATACATGTATACTGTACATAAAATTAAATGTGCATGTACAACCGACTTGACTAAACACAGTTAAATGTGTGTCATTTTCGTCTTCCATGTTACTCCTTTTTTCTGCAATGAAAAAGCTAAGTTTTCTGGAGAATTTTTCAATTCTTTCTTGATTCCACCTTAGGAAAGTAGCTTTAGAGCCTAAAATAAATTAGAATTCAATGTACATTGTAATATTCAAGTTTATACATAATACTTTGAGAGCGCAATGGGTGAAACTCCAAGAAAAGATTGATTGTGTCAGAAGACTGAATTACAAATCGTCCTGTTTCCAAGATAGCCTTTATTGTAGTCATCACTAATTCATGAGTCTCACCCTGTAAATTTTGTATATAGCACAAAATGTATAAATGTTTTTATATGCATGTAGTAATATTATGTACAGTACATGTTTAAAGGTAATGTTACTACGTACACGTGTACATTATCCTGGTGTTTTACCTCTATTTGATTAAATGCCACCTCAACTGTTTCAATGTTTAATTCAACTTTGTTTAGCTGTATAATCCCTACTGGGACATTTGTGAGACTTTTCAAATTGTCCATCAGCTGTTTCAAGGTACAGTTGTGGTTGAAAAACGGTGACATGAACAGCATTGCCCCACGAAGCTCATTCAGGATTTGTTCGCAGTAATCTTCCTTATCGACGGCAATAGTAACAAGTTTATGCTGAGAAACAAAGTTTTGGTATCCTTCAACTGAGGCGAAATTTCTGTATTGGCAAAAATCATACAGAGCAGTACAACTTTGTACTGTTGACATCAACTGGAATAACATTGTGGTTTCGAGATCATCAAGATGTAAGTTTTGCTTTACCTTGTTTAACTTATCAATGGCGTCAGAGAGGGTTATTTGGGCGTGAGATTCTTCACAAGCCAGTTCCTGCTCTACGTGTTGGATTTCCTTCATCTCAGGATCATTAACACAGACGTCTAACTTGAATTGTAGGCAAGTTTCATAAAGGACTGCAAGATCACCTTTAATTTTAAAGAGTGTTGAAGCTGCTGTCAATCCATCTCTCATAAATATGGCATTGCCATTTTCAGGACTAACTCCTTTCATGTCCAGGTAAAGCTGAATAATTTCTACTTCTTCATTTAATCTCTGTTCATCCCTAATGAACCCAAATTCGACAATTGATTGAATTTCGTTAAGAGAACTGTGTCCCTGTGTTAGATTGGCTACGTCTTTTTCAGTGCACTTGACTATTTTATCAAGCTCAACTAAATCACCTGGATCAGTTGAATAGGTTGTAGCGAAGTAGTTAAACTTAGATTTGTATTTTTGAAAGCAGTTTTCAAGAATATAACTCGTCTGTTCGGCTGCAAATATTAAAGTGTCAAGTGATTCATCAATTGGCTCAATGAAATTAGTGATCTCCTTCGAAAGACGTTGTAAGATTAGCAATCGAGTGTCTTCATTAGGTTTATACTTCTTGTCGTGTTCAGTAATCTTGAAAGTGAGGTTTTTTTCAGTTCTCTCTGTAAACCCTTCCATGACCTCTATCCCATGTACTTTCAAAACAGAGAGTGTTTCTATAATTACAGACTCCTTAGTTTTTGAATTATGAATTAAGCAGCGGTTAATTTGTTTGATGCATTCATCATAGGAAGCGAAACAAGAATCGATGAACGTGCTATCAACAGGATCCCCAGAGATTGACAGCAGTTGCCATATTTTAACATAGCTTTCGTACCTATTCTTCATAATGCTGAGGCTGGTGTGGGTAACCTCCTTATCATTCGTACAGCCGGTAATGTATTGAACAGCATTTCGAAGACTATTAACCAAGCGTGTGAGATGATTTAATTGAATTGTTGTCTGCTTCCCTTTGGACAAAAGATATCCTTCCACAAGGGTTACTAATGTCGGTCCGTAATGATCGAGCCAGGAAAATGCTTGCACTTCAAAGCCCTTGGTTATAATGAATTCGGCAACTTTGTTCAAAATTTTCCATGCAAATGTAATTTTTATTGAAGCTAGCATTGTTGGATCATAATGGTTCTCAATGATTTCACAGCTTTTGCGTAACAGAGCATTAGGAGATTTTGTGTGAACATCACTACAGTGTTCTGCAAATTTCTACATAATGATTTCAATGTTGTGTATATAATACATACAGGTAATTATCACCTTTCCTTTATACTGAGCTATAGTACCTTTAAAATGTAATTGGAATATTTTTCATGATAGTAGGAGTACTCATCTGGTAAAATAACCTTATAAGAAGGAAAAAAGGTTACAGTCAAGTTACATAATGGCGGATGTACAGTACCCCACAAAAAAAGTTGACCTCGTTTTGTTGTATACCATAGTGGTATCTTTTTACTGTGTTATACAATAGTTGTCATAATTTTCTATTATTTAGTTATAGTATTGGTAAACAAACAGTACATGTACAGTAGCCCTCAAAAAAAAGTTGACGTAGCGTATTCGTTTTGTATTCGTTTTGTAATCGTTGCGTACAATGAAACGGTCATCCTAAAGTTGTTTTTCATTACAGTTTTATCACTCAGCTGTCATAACTTTAGTGTTATACTGTTTGTTTATCAATACTATAGCAAATAATAAAGAATTATGACAGCTGTATATAGCATAGTAAAAAAATAACACTATAGTATAATCGTAGTAGGGCCGTTAAAACGCAACGAAAACGCAACGTCAACTTTTTTTTGAGGGCTACTGTATAACACTAAATTATGACAGCTGAGTGATAGAACTGTAATGCAAACAACTTTAGCATAACCTGTTCATATAGTATGCTACAGATATGAAGCAAATATACACAACATCAACACATACTGTACATTAGTTAGCTCATGCAGAGTCACTTTAAAACAAGCACTATAATACTATACCTATAGCTGGTTATTTTTGGGTGGATTTAATTTTTGCGCATGGGCAGTAGAGCAAAAATTAGCTCCAACAAAAAATTAATTACAGGTCTTAATACATTGAACAGATGCAATTCAGCAAAAAATAGAGACATAAATAATTAAAACAACAAATTATTACAGCCGCAAAAATTTCCAGCTATACAGTATGCCTACCATCATTGCCAAAATTATGCTTGGAATTGCTTCTTCAAAATTTTCAATTTCCTTTGCCATTTCATCCAGTATCCTTTCCAATGGACCCATAATTGCTGTAAAGATGCCATCTTTATCCGGCTTTAGCAAAGTTAGATCAACAAAAAACTGCTTCAGTGAACAATACTTCTTCCTGATCTTTTTCAAAAAAATTAAGAAATGCATTCTCTCCTCTTCTTTGTTTAATAAACTGCAGGGGGAAAAAGTTTATGTATAGCACATTGCAAAATAATAATGTTTTCTTTGGTTTTATTTCCATAAAATTTCAGTAACTTAGAATGCTATGTAGTGCCCAGTTTAAAGTTACACTGCAATACTTGAATACGAAGCATTAGCCAGATAAATTTGGCTCAAGACTGAGTTTTGGGCAAGGACTAATTGGGGCCAATTTTTGCTAGTATAATGTCCCGTTTTTGTTGGCAAAAATCAGTCTGGGACCAATTTTTACTGGAATAATGTGTCCGAGACTAATTTTTGTTGGCATAACATAGTCCCAGACCAAATTATGATGGGTGTATTGCAAAACTTGGTCCTACATAGGACCAAAAATTACTAGGCGGGATCAAATTATGCTTACCAAAAATTGGTCCCGGACCAATTAATTTTTGCCAACAAAAAACGGTCCCAGACCAAATTTTTACTGTCAAAATTTGGTCTTAGGACCAAATTTGCCAAGACAGTGCGCACACTTTTTTTTATACATTTCGTACTTAAGCACAAGCACTATTGAAGATTCATCTAAATGCTTCAACCATCTCAGACAAAGCACTTGCAAAAAAAGTGCTTGAAGCACTTTTAAGCACAAGCACTCAAGTGCTTGCCCCATCCCTGGTACATAGTACAGTATGTGTCAGAAAAAAAGTGTGTCAAAAAAATGTATGCACTGCACTAATGTTAGCAATTACTGTCAAAACTATTGTCAAGGTACTGTAACATGTAGCAGCTGCTGTATTGTTTAGCATGTAGCAGCTGGATAAACACTGTTCATTGTTACTCAGTAATTACTGTATTGTACTCAGTAATTACTGTATTGTACTCAGTAATTACTGTATTGTACTCAGTAATTACTGTATACATGTACATGTAGGTGTGCAAGCTTTTTGACCCATACTGTATACAAGTACAATGTACATGTATATACTACATGCAGAAGTGTGAATGTGTGACAATACCTATAGTGGGAATTTTTTGTGGGTATTAATTTCTGCTGTTTCTGTGGGGTTTTAACAAATCGCAAAATTTAATCCCTTAAAAAAATCTATTTACATTGTACGAGTAGGGGTGAAGTGTAAGAATAGCAGAAATAAAAACCTACATGTACAGAAATCTTTTATTCACTGAAACTGCAGAAATTTTTACCCACAGAAATTTCCCTCTACAGTACTCGCAAAAAAAACTTTACGTCGCGTAGTACTAAACGATCGTTTTACGATAAACAACGATCTAAACACGATCCAAAGACAGTCATTGTTCTCTACCGTGTTATACTCAGCTATCATAACTTTTTGTTGAAACCTTTAACTATTAGTATAGATAAGTTTAACAAAAAGTTATGACAGCTGAGTATAACATGGTAGAGAACAATGACTGTCTTTGGATCGTGTTTGGATCGTTGTTTATCGTAAAACGATCGTTTAGTACTACGCGACGTACATGTAAAGTTTTTTTTGCGATGTACTGTGTATGGTATATCATACATGTACTAGTACATGCACGTACAGTGGAATCTCCAAATACAGTTGAACCTCCGAAGAAAGGACACTTTGGGGCCCTATATAAATTAAAGTGCTTTGTCCTTTATAGAGAGTTTGTCCTCTTCTCGGAGGTCAAAATGTATTAGACAAGTCTATTTGGGACACTGACAAGTGTCCTTTGTCGATAGGTTTATTATATTATGTCCCTTTCTTGGAATGTCCACCATCAGGGTTGTACTGTATATTAATGTTTGTATATTAATTTTTATATTGTACATACCTGCTGTACATCTCAATGAATTCTATAACTCCTTGGTCCTTTAGACTTTTAGGAGTTTGACATAACTGAAGAAAACTGCAAATCATCTAAACATTTGAAAACACTTCATTTTTTATTGCTAAGACATACAGTGTACAGTATGCGTTGTTAAAAAGTGTATGCACTGCACTGAAATTACATGTACTCAGTACAGTACAGTAATTACTGAGTACTTTATTCATGCTACATGCTTTAACAATACAGCAGCTGTTATGTTTACAGTACTGTGACAGTACTTTGTAAGGTAATTACAGTGCATTTTTGTACACTTTTTAATGATGCATACTGTACATGTACAGTATTTATGCAGTATCCTAAAACAAATTTTCAGCTGTAAAAATTTTGTGCATTAAATTTGCATGTACATGTAGTTTATTTTTTTGTACTTTCAGCTTAATTTGTACAGGCTCTGTATTGTGTAAACAGTTTCGTTGTTTTAATAATCCAAGTCAGAGGCATATATACAAAAATAAAACAATCAAAATTTCCTTGTTTTATAGTATTTAATTCCACACATCCCAAAGAAGAACAGCAATTACATGACAGTACTTGTGTCCAAACTTCTTACATGTGTGTATATGCATGTACAGTACATGTATATGCATTGAAAAAAAAGTCGCCACACCACACTTACAGTACATCGCAAAAAAAACTTTACGTTGCAGGATCATTTCGTGGTAAAAAAACGATCCAAAACAGTCATTGTTCTCTACAGTGTAATTCTCAGCTGTCATAACTTTTTGTTCCACTCATCTATATAAATAGATAAAGGTTTCAACAAGAAGTTATGACAGCTGAGCATAACACAGTAGAGAACAATGACTGTGTTTGGATTGTTTTTTTACCTTGAAAGGATGTTTCTACACAATGTACAATGTACATGTAAAAGTTTTTTTTGTGATGTACTGTAAATTACCTTACAAAGTTCCGTTTTTAAAGTACTGTAAACATGTAAAAGCTGCTGTATTGTTAAGCATGTAGCAGCTGAATAAAGTACTGTTCAAGTATTCAGTAATTATGGTGTGTATGGTGCTCCACTTTTTTTTTGGATGCATACTGTACATGAACTGTATAATGTGTACTGTACATGCAAATTTGTGTGCATCATCATTATGGAAACACAAATGAATAGCAATACAGAAGATATTTTGTACAGTACTGTACATACACCTGTACATGTATGTTCACTTGTATGACACCGTATTATGTACATGTTTAATACATGTACGCTGTAGTCCTCAACCTTATTGTTGCTTTTAGATTTGGTTGCTTTCATTCTTTCAATGAAGTCATTGACACTCAATTCATCTTGAATCTTTTCTATTGCTTCTATAATCTACAAAAGAAGGCAATTTTAATTCATACTGACGACACCTTATGCATATGCTTCATGTACTGTACCTTTTCATCTAAATATGGCGTATACCATTTTTGTCTCTGAGACAGATCAGAAATCAGGTCAATAGCTGAAGCATCTCGAATGTTGATAAGGGAAACAAAAAAATCGATAAATTCACACAGGGTAGTGTTAAGGTCCCTGGATTCTTCATAGAAATGTCGATCTACCATATTATTCAGATGGTCAATGAGCTGAAAACCCTGTTAATTGTATATACATGTACACGTAAATTTCATACTGATGAAACACTCAGTTTCTTTCTCTAACCTCATTCACCACCTCAACAAATGTTTGTTTAAACAGTAAAGAAATTGCACCGGGACCATTCTTTTTCACAAAACTTTTGAAGGTTGCCAATATGGGCCTTAAAAACTCAACTAGGAAAGATTTACTATCATTATTAACTGTCATGGAATCCGACAACAGCTCCAAAGCAACTCTAAAAATATTGAGTAGATACATGCAGGACACTGACCAGTAGAATTCTCCACTAACCGTATCTGATCAGGTGGATATAAATGATGAGAGAAGATAGCGTACAAGTGTTTCCATTTAAACATTATTTGGGGATTGCCCTTCAGCAAGTCATTCATAATCTGCAAGCCCGCTTGTATATCTTCTAACATTTGTCTTGTTAGTAGAATTTTCTTCAAAGGCTACACATGTATATGCATGCGTGCAATACAGTTATGTACAATAAGTATAGTAAAATTGCAGTACCTCTGTCAGATGTTTATGCCATATTTTCTTTGGATAATTATCAATTTGAGAAGACACATAAAGCTTTTTTGCTAAAGAAACTTTAGAAGAAGTGTAATATATACAGTATGGGTCATTAAAAAGTGTAGCACCACACTGAAATTACTCAGTACAGTACAGTAATTACTGAGTAGTTTATTCAGCTGCTACATGCTTTAACAATACAGCAGCTGTTACATGTTTACAGTACTTTGACAGTACTTTGTAAGGTAATTACAGTGGGTTGTACACTTTTTAATGACCCATACTGTATTAATTAATAATACATTATTTATCATACGTATATATATACCAGCAAAAAAAGCCTCTCGAATCCTGAATTCTTTATCTTGGTGAATGTCTTGTAATGTTTCCAAGAGATCCAATAGACCATCAGCAATTCGGTACTTCATGAAAATACATGAATAACGAAACTCGTCTGGCAGCTCAAAGTCTGGTCTACATCGATGATTATTGAAAGCATGTGGTACATGTACATCTACATGTACAATGTAACTTACTTCAGTAAAAACATTTCCAATCCATTTTTGATTTCGATGGATTGAAATCCTTGAAATATTTTCAATACGAAAGGATTTAATATTTCAGGAGGTGGGCTGACTTTACTAAACAGTATAGTGAATACATGCTGTAATTTTTTTTGTACTGTTATTGTTACTATTTTTGTTACTGTTTGTTCATGCAAGTACAGTTTGTACATGTACAATACTTGGTGATGATGTACAGGACATAGCAAAAAAAAAAACGATTATGAAAATCAGTTTGTGGTAAAAAAACAGTCATTGTACTCTACTGTGTTATACTCAGCTGTCATAACTTTATGTTGCAAGTAATCTATATAGATATAAGTAAAGGTTTCAAATGTGTTTGGATCAGTTTTACCACTAAATGATTGTATTGTTCTATTCAACATAAAAGTTTTTTTGCAATATACTGTATACAAATAGCAAAAATAAGTTGACAAACCTGCAAAGCCAACACCCTATTGCGATGTACATCGGAAAATCTTGATAAAAATGCTGTTCAAAAGTGTCATTATCTGAAAGAGCATGAATCAGCATTTTACTATCTTCCTGTATAGTTGAGGTGATTTCAGCACTAACAATCTAAAAAAAATGGGTGAGTAATTCAGGACTGATGATACTTATTTATAGTACTATTACAGTAATTTCGTCCAGTGCCATTAGTATCTCTTTAAATATTCGTCGACCACTTTCATAGTGGGTAGACATTATGATTCTTCCTCTTAATCCTTCACGAATTTTCTTGAAAAAGATCACAAATTGGTCATCATCATCTTCAGATAACATTTTATCTACAGAACATATACAGTACATATAATTGGTAGTTACACATACATGTACATGTAAATGTATGTGTGTATTTGTACAGTAAATGATTTTATATGATAAATGTACAGTAGCCCAAAAAAAAAAGTTGATGTTGGTATTGGTTTTGTATCATAGGTACTGTACTATGAAATGGTTACAGTATAGCTGATTATTTTTACGAGGATTTAATTTTTGCATATGGGCAGTAGAGCAAAAATTACATGTAGCTCCAGCAAAAATTTAATTACAGGTGGTTAATACAATGAACAGGTGCAATTCAGCAAAAAATAGAGACACAAATAATTAAAACAACAAATTATTACAGCCACAAAAATTTCCAGTTATAGGTATGTATGCTTTAAAGTTGTTTTTCATTACATTTTTATCACTCAGCTGTCACAACTTAGTGTTATACTGTTTGTTTATCAATACCATAGCTAAATAATAGAGAATTATGACAGCTGAATATAACATACTGTATTTCTCAAAATTAAAAAGTTGCAGTTGCATAAATAATAGAGAATTATGACAGCTGAATACAACGTACATGTAGTAAAAAAAACAACACTATGTACTGTACAAAACAAAAAGGGTACAGCAACCTTTATTATTGAGGGTTACTGTACATGTACCTAATGAGGTTAACTTCTTTTCCTTTGTTGTCAGTGGAACACTTGATATGTGTACTGGTTCAGTAGAGGTACTGTCCATGCCAACAATAGCCTCAAATAAGGGTAGCTTATCTACTGGAATAACCAGGATGGGATGCTTAGTTAGAAATCTAAATGTATCATCCACTTTTCCAGCAATTAGAACTGCTTTTAGTTTCTTCTTGTTCTTATGCTTATTATAGATATCCTTTATTGAGAGAGGCGGTTGGGGTTTGACCAACTGAACGAATGGATTATTTAATGGAGTCTCTTCATCTTCAGATACAACAAGGCTACACCAAGGAATGACTGGTAGAGCATCTGGATTACTGTGGTAGCAAGCAATCGTCTGATAATCATTGTTACTTTTCCTTAAAGTGATTTCTATAGTGTTAAGAGATAGTGCATTATTATGTGAACCACAGTTTATTTTATGTCCACACAAAGACAATAGCAATTACATGAATATTTGATTGAGCAAGTGTAAACTACATGTATAGTATGCATGAAAAAAAGTGTATGCATTGTACTTAAATTACCTCACTAAGTACTGTCAAAGTACTGCAAACAGTATAACAGCTGTTGTATGGTTAAGCATGTATCAGCTGAATAAAGTACTGTTAAAAGTACTCAGTAATTATTGTACTGTACTCAGTAATTACAGTGTGATTTGCAGTGGTACACTTTTTATGTACACTTTTTTGTGTACACTTTTTTTTACGTACACTTTTTTGGATGCATACTATATTTAATTGAGCAAGTGTAAACTACATGTACATGTATGAGTTTATTGGCTTCAGTAATATTATAGCAAGTTTTGTGTTGGGTAAAATGCATACATGTAAAGTCAAAAATGGGCTAATAAGAGCTGCATAATTGTTACACGTACATGTACATATATAGAGTAGCTTTTGTAAAGGAGTAATTACATGTAAGTTATGACTGTGGCTCCTTAATGCTAGCTCCATACCTGAACCTGGGGCATGCCAACTCTGGAAGTAATGCAGTGAAATATTTTTACCACCACTTACTGTCTTATAGTCTTTAAATGTTCAAGCCCTTGTTAGTCCTCAGAACAAAGTCACACCAAGTTTTGTCTGTACTGTACAGTTGATACTGCAAAGTCATGTCTTCGTTGTAGTTGATGTGTCTTAGTTTGCTTGTTCAGTTCGAGGCAAAAGGAGGCATTCCTACAAGCTTGTTCTAGTTATATCGTTAACAGAAAGAGGGTTTTTTTTATTTCCAGCATGCCCATCATGCCCTAAAGTTAGGCAGTGTTGCTTGGGTCATAATGTAAATGCTTATTTTTTATCTCTGTATTGTATAGGCTCTTTATTTTTCAGTTTATGAAGTTTTCTTAGTGCTTTATTTTTTTTTGAACTTTTATTGTCTTCCATATTGTGACAATAACAGGCTATTCCAATTACCAATGGGCGAGTCCGCTTGCAAAATTTTTTCCCAGAAAGCTACCAGTTATATATTTAGTCATGAAAGGCTAAGTACATACCATAGGTTGATTTAATTTTACAGCTGCTAATTTTTACGAGGCGTGGCAATGTTTATACAGTTGCAATATTACTCTATGGCATAACAATAATATTGCAGCTATATAAATGTTGCCATGCCTTGTAAAAAATAGCAGCCGTAAAATTAAATCAACCTACACCGTATACAGTCATCTGGTGTAAATCGAAAAAAACATTTGTATATAAGGAAAGTTTATCCAGACCCTGGGCTTCATGTACCTGAAATGTTCTCAAGTGGCCTTCACAAATAAGTAAATTGATCACTTTGTCTGAATCATTAAACCTGGCGGCACCTGGTGTCTTTTTTTATCAATTCTCTTAAACATGTAAGCTAGCTTCGGTTATCTTTTACTTTGTACAACGCATGATACATTAAAGTTTTCATCGGCAAAATTATACTTTAATACATGTACATGTACATCAATTGAGTGATACAAAAAAATAATAATTTCCCATAAATATGAATATCAATGCATTAACACTGTGCCACCCCCTTAAACTATTGAACAGAGATTGAACCAATCTTGTTCCCCTTTCCATTGTAATACAGTGTATATATCCAGCTGTAAGCATTTTTTGTTGCAGCTATACACTACATGTACATTGAAGAATAAAAGTTGCAATAGAGAATTAGACAGCTGGATATACTATAGTCAAAAGGGGGATCACTTTTCTATCACTGTTCATCAAAACTTTACTTTTTTGCCCACTACTGTATACATGTAAGTGTATCTTAAGTGTCTAAGACCCTAGTATAGTATAACATACATGTATAATATACTGTGTGTGTACAGTCTAATGACTGTAATGATTAGATAACCCACCAGTTTACATAAAAACAGATGACCCATTTATACATTGTATCTATGTACATGTAGCTGATAATACAATTTTATACATGTACATGTATGCATGTACATGTACAAGTACAGTAGGTACAAGGTGCACTATAACAAATGTGTATGTGATTATCTATTATCCTTATCTCATGTATGTATACATGTGCATGTACATGTATGTGCATGTACATGTACTGTGGTATACATTTTATGCATGTACAGTACATTGCAAAAAAAACTTTATGTCACACGATCATTTCGTAATCGTTTCGTGGTAAAAGACGATCCAAAACAGTCATTGTTCTCCACTGTGTTATACTCAGCTGTCATAACTTTTTGTTGAAACCTTTATCTATTTATAAAGATTAGTTCAACAAAGAGTTATGACAGCTGAGTATAACATAGTGGAGAACAATGACTGTGTTTGGATTGTTTTTTTACCACAAACGAACTACGTGACATAAAAGTTTTTTTTTGTGATGTACTGTACACTGTACATACATACATAGCCTCTCCAGTCAGGCTGCAACTACACATGTAGTGACAATAATATACATGTACTTACATGTACACTGTATATAATAATGTGGTTTTTTTTAACTGAATTAAAAAACTTTTTATTTAATGTTTTTTTTAAATATTTAAATTAAAAACAACGTATACAGTATTAGCCTTTTCAATGGTCTCTTCCCTATCTCAGGAAGAGTTTGGGGGGCACTTATAAACCTTGAGAATGGAATGTAATTATGATGATTGTCATTATTATGTATACATGCATAGTTATTGATGCCATGTGTGTTTAATGTCAAGATTTCCGAGTGGCAGACACACAGAAAACATTCTGACATTCAACAATTACCTAGCCTCAGCCTTCCATGACTCGTTGGATGTTCTAGCGAGTCTTCATCATTTTTTCAAGTATTTTGAATACTGTGTTTTTGTTTGTGATAAGTGATAATTATGGTTATAGCATGTAACTAAATCAAACTGATTGATACGCAAAAATTTCAGTGCAAGGACAAATAAAGGTTTGATTATCCCTGGACCCTTCCTCAGATAGCGAAGAGGTGTGGTGAGACAATTTTTTTAAACAGATGGCATTTATGTACTGTAGATTGCGCCGGTTTCATTAATGTGTTGTACCATACTAACAATGTATACAACACATTTGTACATGTACATAGATCAATGTCTACATAATGTACTTACATATACAGTGGAACCCCTATATTCAAAGGACACCTTGGGGACAGAGAAAAGTGTCCTTTATAGAGAGGTGTCCTTTCTACAGAGGTCAATTTATCAAGAAATGCTATTTTGGGGAAACAAATAGTGTCCTTTATAGAGAGGTGTTCTCTATAGCGGGGTGTCCTTTAAGAGGGGTTCCACTGTATTCATATAAATAATAATGCCAACTCTGTATAGTTCATACATGTACTACATGCATATAGTCACTGTGCAGTAGCCACATGTTAGTTATTGTATATGCATATACTGTAATTCTGGAAATTTTCAGCTGGAAAAATTGCAGTATTTTAAATTTTCATGTAGTTTATTTTCATGTAGTTTATTTTCTTAAATGAGCTAAATTTATACAGGCGCTATATTGTGTAAACAATTTTCATTGTTTTAATTTCCATAAACTGTGGCTTTATGGAAATAAAACCACAATGAAAATTTCCAGAATTATGGTGTACATTGACTGTTCATGTATGTAAAAATGTATAATGTACAATGTGTTGCAAACAAACTAACCATATTGCTTAGTATTGTCCGGATCCAATGAATTCAGAATCTTTTTGAAGAAGGCAGCCATGATTGGCCTACAAATAGGCTAGCACCACCAGAAGAAGTTATACTGCTTATTCAAGATTAATGAATAAAGTTAACTATTATGAGGTGTATTTTCAATGTTGATACAGCTATCATAGCTGACCAGCCATTGTCTTTTGCCTTTTTGCATAGCTGGGGTGTATAACCAACCCTTATTGTGTTAATGTATGTACATGTACATCCAGAATTGCAACCCATGCAGTACTAATTATAGCACAGTTAGTGTACAGAAGGATGAGTGCTATCTTGTCTAGAGTACACGTAGTAGCTGACATGATTATACTGATTATGAAAAAAAAAAATTAAAAAACACATTTCAATATAAATGTACTTTACATACACATACACGTACGTAACATTATTATACACTCCTAAAGCAATTTATAACATCTATTTCAAATTTGCTCCTCAAAATTGTTCTCTTTATGCCAGCTTTAATTCCCAAGTCACCTAAAACCTCCTCTTTGTCATTGGTGGCAAGCCACAGCATTTCACCATCAATCTGATGCTCAGTGATACCCTATAAAACACATTGTACATACTACCGTAAACGTAGAAATTTTCGACCAGTAGAAAATTTCGTCCTTTTCGACCTTCCTTGAAAAGGTCGAAAATAAAA
>JAYJLX010130180.1:0-19030 GCA_036873525.1 Chalinula nematifera
CAAAATGAAAAAACAGTTCTATCAGTTTTAACCCTTGATATTCCATTGTGTTTTTATGATGGAATGACTGAGCTTTGCAAACAAACTATATGTTTATCAATTCCTTTGTACCTTTTTACTATCCTTGTAGCAATGATCATTATCAGTCAGTTTTCATCTTGGTTCTCGGAAAAGGTGTCTCGAAATTCAGTTCAAGTGTTAATCACAATAATACATTTTTCAGTAGCACTATTGTTGATAGATGTGATTAATGTATTAATACCTTTGAAAGTATGGACAACTAAAGGAACATATTATGCATGGTGGAGGGATGGATCAGTTAAATATTTATCAGGAGATCATGCTATAGTATTCGGCGTGACAATATCCACAACTGCTTTGATACTGCTCTCTTATATAACTATACTACTGTTTGGTAAATGGTTCTCGAAGAGGTCTCCAACTTGCAATACATACATCAAACCCATCCTTGAAGCAGTCAACACCCCTTATAAGGAGAAGTATTCCTACTGGTTCACAGGACGATTGGTATTCGTTATTAGCTTGTACACATTATATGCCTTCGATACACATTACACACCATCTACATATCTCTTAGCAGGCATAATGCTATCAGTTCTGCTGTTTATGCACGCTTTCTTTCATCCAATGAAGAGCAAGCTATTGAATATAGTTGAACTAATCATCATCGCTGGCACAGCCGTTTCATTAGTTCACACACCAATGAGGACTGACTTAATTAAACATTATATTGGACACGTAACACTGAATATGCATACATGTAGTTACTGTGTGTACAATACTTTTATTGTTATTTCCTCAACGTAAACATTAACTTTGAATTTTATTCTCTACTGCTGCATTATTATGGAAATATATGCTCTCAAAAGAAAACGTGTTAAATTTAGCAATTAAAAGCTTTCAAGTTGGTGTTCACTGAAATGCACATGTATTAATGCTTACTGATGCATGGTTAAGTTTCAGTTTTACTTTTACGTACTGTATATGTGACATATAAAGTACAGCACTAAACTGAAATAAGCCACAGCCAATAAGCCACAATGATTCACACAACATCTGAATTCATGGAAATTTATTTTATAATAGTTTGAATGACTACAGGGAGCTTTTCATTGGGCATACATCAACTGATATAATTATTGTGATGCAAATTATGCTTTCTTGCAGCTTTACTGTTTACATTAACTTTTGAATGTTGTATTGGTTGTTATCATTACTTCTACAGCTATTTCGAATTTGTAGTATAAATCAAATACAATCACAAGGCTACGATAAGAGGAGTACTTACTACAACATCAGCATCTTAATTTACCACAATGCAACAGTACTTGTAATATCGAAAAAACAAACTGAAGATACAAAAATGTTGCCTTCATCTCTATGTTCTTGAGTACCAGGCTGGAATAACATACAATAGATGAGCCTAGTTCACGTACAATATGACACTAGTGTGACGTTGCATGGCGATTAGAAGGGGTGTAAGGAGTACGGTCTTATTGTATTCACAGGCAGGGTCAAAGTAACAGTGGGTTTAACTTGTCGTAATCAATTACAACCAATCTACGATACTTCTATAAACTGAGCAATCAAAGGATATATCAAGTATATCCATAATTATTATAAACAATAAATGTGAGCCGAATACACATAGCATACACTTAACCAATGCAGGGAACCGAACACAGCAGTGTACATGGTATAGTATTAAACCATTATCAATATCCTTATACATACAATCAGTGCATGTATACATACATCAAAAGCCATTACAATACTTTCTATATACTAAAGTCTGTTCATGTTAGCTATAACCTCCATAAATTTTCCTGCATGTATATGAAATATGCCATACTCAAGGTGTTGGAAGATTTTTCTACCGCTGATAACTTTTAAAGAATACTCAATATCTAAGTATTGCTTACATAAGCAGAACGCCAAGGACAAGATGAACATTTTTTATTCTAAAATGAAAGTTGTTGTACAGCCTGTCGTAAAGTTAATTAGCCTTGTTTTCGTAAGGTCATAGTTAACATGAACAAACTTCAGTATATAACTATTATTCATTATGCATGTAACTAAGTGTGCATGCATGTACGTACTAGATACCACTGACCTCCATAAGGCAACAATAGGCAATGATAGATTCAATATTAACGTCATTAGATTCATAATCTATTGTACTTATAGAGGAGTAGTGGGCAGAGAATCAAATAACTTCAAAATGGAAATAAAGCACTTGGCAATTATCTCATTGTAAAAGAAATAATAAAAATAATAATAATAATATATATTTTTAAAACTTGCATCTACTCTAGTGTTGCTTTTAGACAAACATGCACCGGCTAGGCTTGGGCCAATTATTCAGGAATAATTTTGAGAATAATAGGTTTGTAGGTTAATAAAGAATTATTTGAGAATAATGGGACCCATTCAGAGGTGCTTCAGGAATAATAGGTGTGGGTATGTGGATGGGGCATAGCTGAATTGTAAAAAAACTTGAAGTTTGAAGCACTGTCAATCTGGTAGTCTCTTTTGAATACATTGAATAACACATTTAATAAGCAACAATTAAGCCTTTTGGAACAAGTATTATAGACCGTCACATGATTAATAATTTTACATAATACATCTTCTTTTTTCAAGTATAAAAGAGAATTATGGGAATAAAATGAAGAATAAAAGGTAAAATTTCCCAGAATAAGAGAATAGAATAATAGGTGAAAAAAAAGAATATTTGGCCCAAGCCTAGCACCAGCATTACAACTGTATTATATCAAGGTAGCAATGTATTACAATGGAAAACCTCTGTTGTAAAATTATTGCAAACTGGCATACACTCTCCTGATATACACTGACCTCTATATATAATAGGACCATGCACATGTTACTGATATGTACCATCAGTGCAATTAAGATGCATCATTGTCAATAGCTAGGGTATACAGGAATGTATGCCACAAAATACATCAGTTATTCATAAGTCAAGGTCTTTTTCTATACCATGTGCTAAACCGTCAAGTAATGTTTGCTTTGGAAGCAATGATGTCATCTATATTAGTGTATCGTATCAAGATTATAGGCCAACACATCAATGTGAGTTAGGACTACATGGATCAAAAGGTTAAAATAAGATTGATTCTAATAGATTATGTTATGCAGTATACAAATTGACACCTCTGAATCAGGTGGGACACTTTTATGTTGACCCTATATATAACGTCCATGATAAAAATGTTCAATGATTGTACATACAAGTTTGCTAAAATCTAGGAACTCCTAAATGAGTGGCCCACATATGTAAACTATACTTGTACAGTATAATGTTAATGACTACAAAACATACAAGACAACAATATGTTATACTTACTTGCAGTACAGAATGTTCCAGAATAATGTGCACTGCATCACTTTTGTAGCAGTTCCTGCAAGAATGATTTAGTTTCATGAATTCATATTGACCATTGCCCTCTTGATTCTCGATCCCCATCACAATTCCACTCCTAAATGCCAACATTAGTTATATTTATGTTGCTCTAGCTTAATTTAATCAATGCAGCTACCTCTTTAACGCTGTGTCCATATATGGTCACTGCTATAATTATAAGTCTGGTCACTCCATCGCCCCTCAAAACCAAATGTACAGCTATATAGGAACCATTTACACAACAAGTGCAGAGCTGAATAGTTCACACGGACATTGTACATGTACTCTATATAACTACTATTAAAAAAAATAATATGTGCACATTATTTACCAATTACAGGTGCATGGTCCACGCAATTGAAAAATTATCATAATTTTGTTCATAATTATTATAAATTCGTGAAGATAATATATCAGTGTTTTAAAAAAATACAAAAAAAGAACCTGTACAACTAAAATAATAGTTTGTTGTTCAAAATCTGTTAAAAAGCATTTATTAAATTATACTACAAGTAACAGCTAAATTTAGTTGATAGTTGGTAAACTTCCAACTCCACCAGCTAATTCATATGTCTTTTTGCACACACTTCATGCCAGACTATCAACCAGTTCCTTTAATTCATTACAAACATAGAAACAATACAAAACACTCTACCACACACAATCAATACCTGTGTCTCAGCTTCAGCATATACTCTAACTATATCTTCAGTACCAGATGGCCTACATTAACAGATATAATGTTCTATTGTTACTACATGTATGTAAAGTTCATTAAGGCTCACGAGCCGAAACATCCTATATTTTTCTGTTTTGTTGTGGAGTTTGCTCAATAATTGTTGTTGCCTTATAATACATCCATATCAATGAGTCTGTATGATATCATTGATATCATGTACATACACGTAATTGGCTGCATTTACTGTACCAATAGGAAAGTACCTGACAAAAGACCTTCCATTGTGGACCTTTGCTACGAGTTGATTGATTGCTTCTTGCAGACCTTCAGGATTGACACACCTTCTCTCAATGTCAGCTGTAGTTATCACACTATGATCAGCCACCTACACACAGTTAAAATAATAGGGTTGAACTATGAATGCATGCATGGGTTCGATACTAGTGTTCTATCACTCATGCATGGGTTTGATACAAGTGTTCTATCACTTTCAAGCTTAGTAAGTTGCAATAGAACACATGGCAATTGCCCGTGAGGCTAGAAGCCTATGTAAATTCAATAATACATGTAATAATTTTGATTGTTAAAAAATAATCCAAACGTAATCTCTTAAAACCACCCTATGTTTTCTTGATTGGATTATAAACTGAGTGATTTATCTTCTCTTTACCCTACTACAGCTCAGGCTGTGTATCTGTGACAATCCTCTTCACCACATACCAAACCTGGTATTTGCATCTTTCCCAGGCATTCCAGTGATCTCATCAAAAAGAGAAAAAAATTGTTTTTTAAACAAACCAAACTAAAGCATGGTCACTTAAATCTAAAGGCAGATTCACAAATATGACGCTCACAGAACGTTATGTTGACAGTGGAATAGAATCCATTTATTCCAAGAAAAAAAGGAGTGTCAAAAGGTCCCATTCAATGTTGCACTGATAATGTACACATGGGCAAACGCTACATAATAATGAAACAGTCATTGATGAAGTACCTTTAATGTTAGCTGTCTGTTGGGAAGTTCTCTTAAATGGTGTCCCGAAATTCAGTGCAAGTGTTAATCACAGTAATACATTTTTCTGTTGTGAATTTGCTAATTGATGTAATAGATGTATCAATACCAATGAGAGTATGGACAGCTAATGGAACACACTATGTATGGAGGAGAGACGGATCAGTAAAATATTTATCAGGAGCCCATGCTATACTGTTCAGTGTGACAATTTTCACAACTACTTTGATACTGCTCCCTTATATAACTATACTACTGTTTGGTAAGTGATTCTCCAAGAGGTCTACACTTTGTAGTATATACGTTAGATCCATTCTTGAAGCAATCAACACCCCATACAAGGAGAAATACCATTACTGGTTTACAGGACAATTGCTTTTTGTTAAGAGTTTGTACACATTATATGCCTTCAATAATACATTACACACCATCTACATATCTCTTAGCAGGCATAATGCTATCAGTTCTACTGTTTATACACGCTTTCTTTCATCCAATGAAAAGCAAGATATTGAATATAGTTGCACTAGCTATCGTCACTGGCACAGCCGTTTCATATTACATCATGTTTTATTGATTGAATGGCACATACATTTACACAGCTACAGTAAAAGGAATACCGACTACTAGTTTAATGGAAATCACCTGTCTCAGCACTTTAGTCTATTATATTGCTACAGCAACTGGTTTTTCAACAGTGATCGCAAAGCGTGTAAGGAAGTGTAGAAACAGGACAATTTTAATAACAAATTGATTGACTTCATCTTCGGACAACTTTTATAGTAGTGATTGCGACTACAGAGAACCTCTATCATTCTCCATTAGTCCATTCACCAATGAGAAATGATTTTCATCACACACGTATTATATGCACTGAATAAATGCATGTACTGTTTTAATTTTACTGTATATTGTTGTTTCCTCAGATTCAAAACAAATTATTTTCATATAGATCTATGCATTATACGATAATTTTACTTCTTTAAATTGCTGCATTTGTTGTAGTGAAAATACTTATGCATTCCTAAAAAAACTGTTAAGTTGTACATGCACTTAAAAAGCTTTTAAACTGGTAGTAAATAACAAATATTGATGCACTGTAAGCTTCAGTTTCACAAATATGGCATATAAAGTACAAGGCTGTGACACACTCGATTCATTCCAGCTGATGATCAGACGCCATAAAATTCATCAAAAGAACTATGAAGCAGATCATCGCTGTTCCCATATTCCTACTGAGCCAGCTTATGATGAACATCGCTGCATCCAATTTATTCATTAATATAAAAAATGGCAGTCATCTAGTAAATGTCCTCTGTAACACTAGTGAGCCTCTTGGTGACCCCGTTACCATATACCTGAACTCCTCAGTACAGTATAATATATCAACCCGGCACTGGTCAGCCACTAATGGGTGTGTGGTTAAAGTGTCTTCACATTCGCTAACTATTACTGGTACTAGTAGACCTGCTAATGTTAGTTGTATTGATCAGAATAGCATTGACCCTGTTCCCACTATTGGATTCATGTTTACTGGTATTAATAACGTTATACTATCAAACCTACTGATTACTGGTTGTGGGGCATCACTAATGGAATACAATAACACTATCAACTCAACACCACCGTATTTCACAAAGGATCATTCAGGACTGTTCATATTCTCTAATACCTCAGTCAACATTACCAGAGTAGCCATTACTCAATACTACGGATTCGCTATTATTATAAAGGACTCTCAGGAAACACTAGTGGATGAACTATCCATTACTTATAACAAAGGTATAGCATTTGAAGCCTTCAATACCAGTAGGGCTAGTGTGGGCAGTGGGTTGTTTGTAATAGTCACTAAAGATACTCCTAAAAACTCATCCATCAAAGTAATAAATTCTATTTTTAGTGGAAACTATGACTACGTACGTGAAAAGAGTTGTGGGACTTTCAAACGATTGAATAATATGGAGATACTCAACAGTGCATCAGTGACCATTGTATACAGCCAAAACAACTATCAGCCCCAGACTCAAATACATAATGCTACATTTTGTGATAATTGGGGAACATTTGGTGGGGGAGTGACAGTTACAGCGCTAAACTCAACAGGAGCTAAAGTGAGTATCAGTAATACAAGTTTTTTTGTCAAATCATTTTTAACTATTTCAAGTTGCGCTGGTAATGCTGTGAATTTTTATGGCCGTAGTATTAAAGGCATAACTAAACTTAAAATAACCAAATCAAAGTTTCAGGCAAAGCAGTACACAAAACCTCTATTCACAAGTAAACTGGTGTCGAGGTACGGAGCAGTCTTAGTTAGCGTCATAAACATCAAGGAAGAGTTCCAAATCAATTTCACGAATGTTATTTTTCATCACAACACACCAGCACTGAACGGAGCGTGTGTTACAGTAACAGGATATGATAATAGTGTAAACCAGATTAAAGTAAATATGAAAAATGTATTTGCAACGAACAATTCTCAAAGAATTTGGACTTTCCTTTACTACAATAGAGGAATGTTTGTATTTGATAGCGTTTGTCATGTAATCATATCTGGAACATCAACACAACCTAGTATATTTGAGCATAATGAGGGAACTATAATCGAAGCTATTGATTCGAATGTTTTCTTAAAAGGAATGGTAACCTTTTCAAACAATAGTGGGAGGTTTGGTTCCGTAATGGCTTTAAAAAACTCATTTCTCAACTTTAAAGACCATCTTGTCTTAAAGCTGAAGAACAATAAAGCTTCTTCCGTAGGTGGAGCTATATATATACAAAACACCTATCATTTTTACCCAAAATGTGCGATACAGTTTGATTCAACGAAAGCAATTAGTATAATTGCAGTTAATAATACAGCAAAATTTACTGGTAATATTGGTCACATAAATCCACTGTATGGTTGCTACAATATACATCCAGGTAACATAATAAATGATAAATCAGAACTGTTACACCTCTTCAACGTATCAAACAAATTTTTACCTTTTTCGACTGAAGCAGCTTTTATTGAGATATGCAACAAAACAAACCAGACATATACAGTATACCCTGGCCAAACTTTGACTGTGTACATTAAAACAATGGATAAAAGTAAGACAGTTATAGAGTCACCAGTACTTGTCTTCCTTCGAGTGAAAAAGCAGCAAGCATGGATTGTAACCAAACAGTATATGCAACCTACAGGACGAAAGCAGGCCTGCTCTAACCTATTCATGACATTCAAAACAACTCAAAAGTTCCTGACTGAGAACAGAGTATTCTCAGTAGCCATGGTTATCCCAAAAACAAAACACTTCACTACCATAAGAGTACAGCTGCTCCAGTGCCCACCAGGGTTTCAACTAAAGCACTATGCTTGCGAATGCAGTAGTATAGTTAAAGAAGTTTACAATGAAGCGAAGTGCCAAATTCAAAATCTGACCATTTCAAAGCCACCTAAAGCTTCTCCTTGGCTGGGAGAACAAGATAAAAAGTTTATAATTACTAGTGCTTGCCCACTGGAATTCTGTGCCATTCAAGTTGACCACCATGGATACGCATATAACAAGACAACGCAAAAGTATGAACTGATACCTTCAAATAAAAATAGTACAATACCTGTAGATATCTGTCAGCCACACAGACATGGAATAGGGTGTGGTCAATGCAAAGAAAACTATAGCACATTACTTATATCAGATAAATGTGAACAATGCTCCAACAATTGGCTATGGTCTTTAATAGTCTATATATTTGGGGGCCTCATGATGGTTTATATCATGTGTGCATTAAACTTGTCCCTGACAGTTGGTACTATTAACAGCTCAATTTTCTTCTTTCAAGTAAATTATGCGGGTCTCGTGCAATCAATATCAATAGTGGAGAAACAAAATGAAAAAACAATTCTATCAGTTTTAATCCTTGATATTCCATTGTGCTTTTACAATGGAATGACTGAGCTTTGGAAACAAACCATATATTTATCACTTGGTTTGTACCTTTTTACTATACTTGTAGCAATGATTATTATCAGTCAATTTTCATCTTGGTTCTCGGAAAAGGTGTCTCGAAATTCCGTTCAAGTGTTGATCACAATAATACATTTTTCAGTAGCACTATTGCTGATAGATGTAATTAATATATCAATACCCATCAAGGTATGGACAGCTAATGGAACATATTATGCATGGTGGAGGGATGGATCAGTTAAATATTTATCAGGAGACCATGCCATAGTATTCGGTGTGACAATATCCACAACTGCTTTGATACTGCTCCCTTATATAACTATACTACTGTTTGGTAAATGGTTCTCAAAGAGGTCTCCAACTTGCAATACATACATCAGACCCATCCTTGAAGCAGTCAATGCTCCTTACAAGGAGAAGTATTCCTACTGGTTTACAGGACGATTGGTATTCGTTATTAGCTTGTACACATTATATGCCTTCAATACACATTACACACCATCTACATATCTCTTAGCAGGCATAATGCTATCAGTTCTGCTGTTTATGCATGCTTTTTTTCATCCAATGAAGAGCAAGCTATTGAATATAGTTGAACTAATCATCATCGCTGGCACAGCCATTTCGTATTACATTATGTTTTATTTATTGAATGGCACATACACCTACACAGCTACTGCAAAAGGAGTATTAACTGCTAGTTTATGTCTAACATCGCTCACCTGTATCAGCACTCTAGTCCACCATATCATCACAGCAACAGGTTTATCGACAGTGATTGTGAAGACTATAAGAAAGTGTAGAAACAGGACAATCATAATAACGACTGAATCAAATAATGAAAATTCATATCTAGATAACTTTCATAGTGGCAATTGCGAGTACAGGGAACCCTTATTATCCTCCATTAGTTCACACACCAATGAGGACTGACTTAATTATGGACAATTAACACTGAATATGCATACTTGTACTTACTGTATGTACATACTTTTATTGTTATTTCCTCAGTTTTTTTATATACGTAAACATTATTTTTGAATTTTGCTTTCAATTGCTGCATTATTCTGGAAATATACACTCTCAAAAGAAAACATGATAAATTTAGCAATTAAAAGCTTTCAAGTTGGTAGTGATTCACTGAAATGCATGTGTTTTAATGCTAACTGATGCATGGTTAAGTATTAGTTTTGCTTCTACGTACTGTGTGTGACATATAAAGTACAGCACTAAACCGAAATAAGCCACAGTGATCGCACAATTAACGTCTGAATTCATAGCAATTTATTTTATAATAGTTTGAATGACTACAGGGAGCTTTTCATTGGGCATACATCAACTGATATAATTATTGTGATGAAAATTATACTTTCTTGCAGCTTTACTGTTTATACAAACTCCAATCAAGAGCAAGCTTTTGAATATTGTTGTATTGGTTGTTATCATCACTTCTACGGCTATTTCGAATTTGTAGTGTAAATCAAATATAATCACAAGGCTACAATAAGAGGAGTACTAACTACATACATCAGCATCTTAATATACCACATAGCAGCAGTACTTGCATTATCGAAATCAATATTGCAACCAATCTACAATGCTTCCCTAAACTCAGCTATCAAAGGATATAACTAACCTCCATAAGGCAACAACAGGCAATGATAGATCCAATATTAACGTCATTATATTCATAATCTATTGTACACAGAGTAGTGGTGGGCAGAGAATAAAATATCTTCAACAACTACAAAACATACAAAACAACTGTATGTTATCGTTACTTACAGTACAGAATGTTCAAGAATACTGTGTACTGCATGACTTCTGTAGCAATTCCTGCAAGAATGATTAGTTTCATCAATTATATGTATCCCCTTAATTTTTTTATACATATCCACTCGATTTCATTGACCGTTGCCCTCTCGATTCTCCCAATCACGAGCTCCATTCCTATATGCCAATGTTAGTAGCTTAATTTAATCTATGCAGCCACCTCTTTACGCTGCATCCATATATGGTCACTACTATAATTATAAGTCTGGTCCTTCCATGCCCCCCAATACCAAATGTACAACTATGTATATAGGTACCAGTTACACAAGTGCAGAGCTGAATAGTTAACTGTACATATACCCTATAACTATTACATGCGCATATTATCTATTTACCAATCACAGATGGCCCATGCAATTGAAAACTAATCATAGTTTGTTCATAATTATTATAAATTTGTGAAGATAATATATCAGTGTTTTAAAAAAATACAAAAAGAACCTTTACAACTAAAATAGTGTGTTGTTCAAAACCTGTTAAAAAGCATTAATTACATTATACTACAGCTAAGTTTAGTTAATAGTTGGTAAACTTCCAACTCCACCAGCTAATTCATATGTCTTTTTGCACACACTCAATGCCAGACTATCAGCCAGTTCCTATAATTTATTAAAAACAATACAACACACCCTACTACATGTATACAATCAATACCTGTGTCTCAGCTTCAGCATATACTCTAACTATATCTTCAGTACCGGATGGCCTACATTAATAGATATAATGCTCTATTGTTACCACATACATGCATACGTAATTGGCTGCATTTACTGTACCAATAGGAAAGTACCTGACAAAAGATCTTCCATTATGGATCTTTGCTACGAGTTGGTTGATTGCTTCTTGCAGACCTTCAGGATTGACACACTTTCTCTCAACATCAGCTGTAGTTATCACACTACGATCAGCCACCTGTAGTTAAAGCAATAGGGTTGAGCCATGAATGCATGCATGGCTTTGATACGAGGTAGTGTTTCATCACTTTTTAGCTAAGTAAGTTATAACGGAACACATGGCAAGCCCAAGAGGCTAGAAGCCATATATACTGTAAATTCAATACTACATGTACATAATACAATAATAAATACACAAATAACAAAGCTAGTATTTAACTGTTTGCTAAATTTTAATTATTAAGAAAATAATATAAGTCCATACGGAATCTCTTAAAATAACCCTACGTTTTCTCGATTGGATCATAAACTGAGTGATTTATCTCCTCTTTACCCTACTACAGCTCAGGCTGTGTATCTGTGACAATCCTCTTCACCACATACCAAACCTGGTACTTGCAACTTTCCCAGGCATTCTTGTGATCTCATCAAAGAGAGCACAAAAATAACAGCCGTTTTTTAGACACATTGAACTAAAGCATGGTCACTCAAATCTAAAGGCAAATTCACAAATACAACACTCGCAGAATGTTATGTTGACAGTGGAATAGAATCTGTTTATTCCAAGAAAAAAGGAGCATGAAGAGGTCAAATCACCCATTAAATGTTGCATTAGTGTTATGTTATAAACTTGGCTGACAATCTACACAGGGGCAAACCCAACACATTAATGAAACATTCATTGATGTAGTACCTTTAATGTTAGTTGTCTGTTGGGAAGTTCTCTGTATAGACCATCCCAATCTGAACACTTCCACTACAAATAAACTATCATCATCACAACACACAAGGAGGGAAGGAGGGAGGTATAGTTCGTAATGTGGAAATACCTTCTGATTGGACAGTATAGCCTGGACCATTAGCATATCAGATATGGAGTCCCCAGTTGTCTGCATGTATAGTACAATAGATTATACTCTTCTTAGAGTAAATGGTTATAATAGATAAATTTGTATCTACATATCCATGTACATGTACACTACCAAACATTACTATTCTACTGCATACACGTACTACAGAGTATTGTTAGTGCAATATAAATTTAATGTTATTATTTTAACATGTGCTTAGCCTTTCATAAGTTGAAAAATCTACTTGAATAATTAAACCAGTTCCGTTCAGTAGTAAAAGTTGAGTAGGATACTATGAATGATCAAACTACAATTATACTACAGTGTTGTCATTTTACTGTGCCTATTATTCAAGCTGTTATTATTTTCTACTATAATACATGTAGCTATGTATTGATAAATAAAAGTTACAACACTAATGTATGTTCAATGATAATTGATAACAGTATTGAAAAATAACTATCCCATGACTTTTCATAGTACAATCACATGACTGTTTCATACCATAGAAGTAAATTTTTGTGGCTATTAATTTCTGCTGTTTCTGTAGAGTCTTAAAAAAGCACAAAATTTAATTCCATATAAAAATTCCATTTATGTTGCACATATAAGGGCAAAGTGTAAGAATAGCAGAAATAAAACCCACAGAAAGCTTGTATTCACTAAAAACGTAAAAATTTTTACCCACAGAAAATTCCCTCTTTACTATACAATGTAGAGTACAAAATGTGCCAATTATATAAAATACCTGATTCGTAAGTTCAATAAAATGGAGAAGTTTTACAGCCACCTCATGTTCACTCTCAGATAATCTGAAAATATAATATATTGTCAAACATGACAACGGGAAAAAATATTTTAAGGATATATAGCATATGTATGTGCATGCTATTTCAACAACTAATTAAAAGTTCACATATTTTAAGATACATATGCAAAGAGGGTTGTCACTAGATTTTAGCATCATCAATAATTATATTACAGTGATTAATATTGGTTGGTCAAACAACAACAGCTTTTTACTACTCGAATCATAAAAATATTCCCAGATCACTCACACACTAACCAGTGAAGGCCACAAATGTACGGAAATCGTACATGTACATGTACATGCTGACCTGCTAGAACTCAGGGATTGTTTAATAGTCTCAATAGCATTGTCACTATATAGCACTGTACCATGACCATTGGCCTCAAAAAACACACCTACAGTGGAAAAAAGTAAGCAAATGAGGTAAAGCCCTTAACTGGTAAAACACAGCTTTTTAAGGGTTACTACTACTGCATGTACTTAATTATTCGACCTATATCAAAATCCTGTGCTCGTCTTTGTAAATGCTTCACACCAGTCTTGGTACAGGTAACAGGAATGCCCTATAAATTATGTCACATTAATACAATCATCTAATTGACTATGGTACATATATGTACATGTACAGCACATACCAAAACATCAGTAAGATATTTGGTAGAGCTACCATTAGCATACGCAGTTTGAATAACACCTACAAAACACATACTGTGTATGGAACAATAAGTCATTATATGCCATTAATACACTATACTCATTTCAAGGTTTATTCCAATCTTCACCAAGGATTGCTTAATGAACATGGCCATCTAATAATAATAAAATCAATAGTACCACTAATATACAATCTCATGGATATGAACAAGAACTTACTAGACACGCTATCTTGTCACCATCAAGTAACTTAAAACTCTCACAACCTAAAGAATCATAATGCAGTTTACATGAAAGCAAGTTAATTCCATGCACTTGAATCTCAAACAATTATACCTAAAAAAGGGCAAAACTCATTCTCTCATCATTAAAACAGTGAACTTTAAGTCCGTTGAGACTTGAACTACATGTACATAAATGTATGTGCATAGATCGTGGCCTCAGAATAAAACCAACAACTACACAAACTCAAGTGCAATAATGCTGAGCAAATTGTGCAAGGAACCTACTGTCTGCATATGCACGTAGGCTCTAACTTATGAAAGTAAACTTACGAAAAGTAAAACTAAGTTTATCTTTAGAAAAAATCCTAGTACTACTACAGCTATAGGCAGGCTACTATACCTTCCTTAAAATAAAAGAATACTATTCTGTCAGCATCACCATCAAAGGAGACATACGTGGCACCTTGGATGATTTCTGATCCTAAAGGAAATAAAATTTTGTAAATACAACAGGATCTAGCCAACGAATCACACACTGGGCACTGATGAAACTACAAGTACACATGTACTAGATTAATTGCACACTATACCACCTGCACCCTTATAAACAAAACTGCTACAAATTCTAAAATTGATCTTGCTTGGCATCAGGTATACTCATATACTAGAAATATAACCAGAAACCCCCAAACTAATGCTAGCAGCACAAAACTAGTACATTTCAATAGTAGTAATACATTGGCACTTTACCTGTTGGAGGTGACTGGGTACTTTTAACATGATCTGCTCCACACTAAAGGAATGTATGTGGAGTGTATAAAACAGAAAAGTAACATTATTATTATCAAGGATTGGTATGGAGTGAAATACTTACTGACCAGTAAACCTCTAAATCTATGATTATTTGATCCTAACCAAGCGCCCATGATATTAAGCAACAACATACTGTTTTAAGAACACAAATTTTACATTAGATTGGGTGGGAGACATGGCAATACTGTCTGGACTTGCAGCTACAAAGTTTTTGCCGACAGTATCTGTATAGCAGCTGTTCAGAAATCAAACTCAATTCGTATAGAGGTCAATTATTATTGAGGTGGGTATGTCTAGGCTGGAATTTACCTTAGGTTCTTAAAAAAATATCTACTACATATGTGGCTGAGCAAAAGAATCTCATTAAAGCGTGTGGATGCTTCATACTCATACTTTCTCATCTACATTACGGTACATGTACATGTACATGTGATGTAAGCTACAGTAACCCACAGTAGTGAAAGAAATATGACCGATGCTTAAACAGTCACACAAACAATACTATAGCAGATCAATAAACCTTAAAGTTAAGCCTTCCGTCTGATCCATCATTATAAACTTGAATATCTAACAAGTGTCCGATATATTCAGATAGTTTCTTAGCTCTACCAGCACCAACACCATTAGCAGCATCCAGTTTTAACAGTGGTTTAGATACCTACAACAATAATACATAACATACTATATACATCTAACATATGGTACAACCATACATGTGTGTATATCTACATATATTTATGGCAAACAAGATAGGGTTTAAATATCAAAAATTGATTCTCCAGAGTTCACTGATGGAGGTTGGCACAGTTGTAGTGCTGGCTGGATTACAATCTACAGTGGAACCCCTCTTAAAAGACACCCCTCTTAAAAGACACCCCTCTAAAAAGGACACATCTCCATAATCAATGCCATTTGTTTTCCTAAAATAACATTTCTTGTATAAACTGATCTCTGTAGAAAGGGCAACTCTTTATAGAGGACGCTTTTCTCCATCCCAAAATGTCCTATGTATAGGGGTTCCACTGTTAGTTGCCAGCCACAAAAACAGAGAACAGGCTCTTAAGGCATACCATATAATCCATCGACATAACATGCATCAAACGTACATTTTTCGACAGCAAAGCTTCAAAGGCCTTAGAAAGCTTCTTGCAGTATCCCTCTTCAGTGGGCTCACCATATGCTCCATTAGTGTTGGTACACTTCACCATGTAATGTAATTGAGGAGTGGTCAATAGACCTATTGGAATATACATACACTCACATGAGGGTAGTTAGTTGGCCATGATCAGTGATACAGTACTATATTGGTTACCGTAATCGTGATATCGCACACCGAATATTTCTAAGCCATCCACTAGTATCTGCCTCAGATGGTCCCCACTTGGTCTGATAATAACGTAACAGAACAATAGTGGATATGATACTTCAATATGATCCTCATGCAGGAAATGAATATTCTGTACTGAGTGTATGATTCAAGTAAAGATGTTCAAAAAATGACGTCACACATTCCTAATGATTCCTTACATGTGTACTTGTTAATGCTATGAGAAATTATGTCACAAAAAAGAATAGCAAAAGGGTTTCCCAAAAAAATGTCTACTGTTTGTAGAAGGTATGGTTGGAGTATGAGTACAGCCCTATTCAGTCCATAAACATACAGTAAGGGTAACAAGGGTGTATACATAAAAACTATCTTTCTCAACCTATAAACTACTATCAATACTTGATAGAATCCGCTTTTCTGACAGTTACCTAGTGATTATGGATACATTAAATCCCTACAAAATGATGTATATATATACATGTAAGTAAAAAAAAAGCAAGATCCATGTAATCATAATGCATTTGATTAGCACTTTATACAAAGACCGAATTTTTTACAATTTGGACATTTACAACACATGTACGCAAAAAAGCTCACCAAATGATAAAAAGCTCTCAATGCCATTTTCTTGGTTTCACTACCCCATTAATTGTATAACTGGTGCATTATATACCTAGTGTCCTTAGCTATCAGTATAGTGGGCTGGTAATCTGATACATCACTCAGTTGAAATCTTTCCACAATTGATAAAGCATCCTTCAATAGCTCATCATTCCTGAAACACATAATATTATAAGTAATGAAATATTCATATCACTGATACAATCCAAAGGTATTCAGTCAGTCACATACTGCACTGCTCTTACAATCATGCACCCCATTACCAACCGTACCAACCATACGAGAGGTTCCACTGTAGCACATCTCCATTTAATGACTGTAAATTTTGTGCAATAAACTCTATCCACAACATTTGAGTCCATAACTAAGCTAAAAAAGCATGTAGAAGCTGACTGTTTGCATTTTTATGAAGCGAAAAGTGGCCACTTTTCACGTCACTGCCCCACCCCCTTTAATGCAGGGTTCGAAATAGGCACACCCATTTTCCACTTCTCAAATTTTTTAACATGAGGTGGTCTGAGACACAACCTGAGCACCTATATGACTCATCAGTCATCACTACAATTCAAAAACGTCAGGCAAAGGATCAAGTGTGGCTGGTACAGGGGTAGGGGAACAAAATGGCTGGAACAGGTACCAAATTGGTGGTTACACAAAACTTTTGGTCATTCCATCTCTATGGCAACAATCAGGGCAAACTGTCTACCACTGTTTGAAAGTACTATACAGGCCAAGACAGAAGTTGGAGTTTGGTTGCACACAGTGTCCAAAAAAAAGATCAGTATGGATGCAAAACAAGTGCTTACTCAGCAAGCACAGGCCACGCATTAATTTGGTCATTAAACAATTAATGTTACCATGACATGTGACTAAAGGCTGGTTTACGATATATTTCAGTCCATTAGAACTGGAAGTCGATGTTAACAAGCAACACTGATGCTAAAATACAACATGGTTCTGTATTCCAGTGTCTGCAATCTCGTTTATGGAATGGAACACAAACGTTATAACACTACAACCTCTGACAATGGACCCTCAGAGGAAGGAAGATAGTACAATAAATCTCTCAACATAGGACACTTATCAGTGTCCAAAATAATAGATTTTGACCTCCAAGAAGAGGACAACACTCTACAAAGAACTAAGAATTTTAATTTACATACAGTCTTAAAGTGTCCATGATTTGGAGGTTTAACTGTATTGTAAACAAGCCTTAGTGTAATAACAGACCTCTTTCACTCACACCTATGTCACTGCTTCGTCATCGAAAATGATTGCAAATCAATAAAATAGTGAGCAATCAATAAAAATATTGATTGCACTTACTGACTTCTGGGTGGCAGAAAGTCTTATACTACAATATAGTTAAGAAACCCTAGCTCACTCCTGCCAGACTTTCTATACCTCAAAACTATGCAAATGTAACTACTAATACCTGTAGGTCTTGTTTCAGCCGAATAGCAATACTTTCCAGCTGATACTGAAACGAATAAGTAAGCTTAGCCATAAAGAAAAAGCCATGTGGGTGGGTGCAGTCAGTATTCTCAGTTAATTCAAGATTAATTTCAATGACGAAGGTGTGACTGTATCACTCCTAACAAACTCACTTAGCATTTCCCAATAAACTGGCGACTTCTTCCCATTGAGGTATCAACATCTCTCCGTTCCTATCAACGAATTTGACTCCATTGTCCTGTCAATATAAACACACTATAACATAATTATTGAATACATGTATATCAACAGCAGCCCTGACAATATTTACTACATGTACTTCACAAATACATTATAATTGCCAATACATGATCCCTCACATCACAGACTATACAGGAGGTTAATCTTATATAGTTTGCTTTTTTATTGCTTACCTACTGTTTATGTACATTTTATTCCTACAAAATGCCATCTATTTAATTG
>JAYJLX010130291.1:0-19022 GCA_036873525.1 Chalinula nematifera
GGACTTTTCTGTTATCCGGACAGTTTGTAAAATTGCCAGGAACGAAGGGGTCCGGATAATCGAGGTTCTACTGTACAGCATTGTAGCAATTAAAATTATCAAATACACAGATCTACTGTGGTTTTCTTTTGTGATAATAACAGACTCAATAGTTAAAGCTAATACAAAGAGTCAAACAATGTATGTTAAAGTATTAAGGCCAAGATACATGTTGCTACTTTTTTTGTATGCAACTTCTACAATTTGTTGCACGCAACTAAGTTGCAACAAAAGTTGCATCATGTATCCTGGCCTTTATGCGTGGGCGGATCAAAGACTCCAGCTGTGCTGTACTGGCCATACAGAACATCTATTGTATGGAGCTGTTCTGTGGTCATATTGATAAAGAACACTTTGTGGTTGATACAGAACATCTTGTGGTTAAACGATTGTTAATCACATAAACATTCACATAAACGTTCACACAAACACTCGCTTAAACGAAAACAACTTAAATGCTAAAACAAACAAATACTCACACAACTTTGAATCATGATGCTTGATGGCACACAAATACTCACCAAATTCAAAGATCTAGACATAATACAAGCGCTCACACAAATACTTGCACAAACGCTTATACAACACTCACAAATGCTCACATACAACATTCACACAGTGGATCACAGAAACACTCAGCAATAGTAACAGTTTTTGATTTGCCCCACGCACACAAAACACCATAAATAAATTAAAGCACAGTGAGCATGTGCTTGTATGCACAATACAGCACTCGAGGTGTGGTCTCAAAAGCCATACAGCACTTGGCTTCGCCTCATACTGCATGGGTTTCTCGACCACGCCTCTCGCGCTATATTGCACATACAAGCACTGCTACCGTGCTTTAACTACTACATAATTTATTAGTATTAAAGTTATATTAATAAAAAAAGTGATCTGACTGTCTCTACTTAAAAAAATAATTTATATTATTCTAAATAAAAATGAATATGCATACAAAAAGGGGGGGGGGAGATTTAAAACTATCAAAATGGCGTATGTGATACTTCAATGAGGATTTGAATTGAAAGAGATGCAAATGTGGGAAGTTATGAATAATTCTATACAATAAAATTTTATAAATATTACATAATATATGGAGAGGTAATGTGTGACAAGTGTTCAAAAGAGTGACTGAACCCGCCTTCCCAGGTGCAAGCCCGTAGGGTAAACCTTTGGGCTCTTTCCCGGAGAGCTGCATCCTAAGATAAAGGTGGAGGATCCCAGACAGAGGAACAGTATGTGAAGTGGGGGAGAATGAGGGATTTTTTATAACTTAATGAGTGATGGAGTGAGTGCATGGGAATGGAATGCAATGCTGAAAGTTTTCTAACCTGGGACTAGATCAGGCTTGGATCAAATACATTAAGTAGTTGTATTTAGTCGTATATAAATACTATTTTTTAGTATCCGTATTTGCATCTTGAAGTTAAATTTTGGAAATATTTTGTATTTGTATTTAAATACATACATTGCTAAAGTATTTACAATACATTAAATGCCAATAATTGTAACTACACTGTATGTGATTGTGAAAGCCATATCACTGACTAGTATCGTCATAGATATTAAATAAGAGGGATTGGAGACCGCCTACGCACTACGTACATAAGGCGCGTACCATCCTCGTAGGTGTTAATTAAATAATAGTTAACACCCTAGCTATAGAAATTGATCACTTCTCTAACGCTGACCTACTTGTAGTTGTGGGACTGTTGCTCAGCGAAGCCGGTTTTGTGGAGAAAAATAAATGTATGATCTTGTTTATAATGAATTTGGCAATAAAATTATGCCCTTAAGAAGTCTTTGTGATGAACAATTGTTGAGGTAGACTCGTTGTAAGGGTTTTCGCCTGTGGGACTGTAACTACTTAAATATAGTTAATATGGGCTTGTGTTTAAAGTAAAGGAATTCAATTGCTATGTATTTAGTAGATTTTTGCTTGAAAGGCTATTGCTATTTTGGTTGTACAGCAGTCAATAAAGTGTCGGGTCAGCAATGGTGGCCATACCTGCCATATGTCGCCCGCGCGATAGTCGCTCACTGATGATGTCATATTACGAAAAGCTCTTTCGCGGCTAAAGCCCGGCAAACAAGGGCAGTAAGCGTTTAACTAATTTATGCGTAGGCGGTCTCCAATCCCTCTTATTTAATATCTATGGTATCATGAAGCCAAACCCACAAAATCTGGCTCAGCGAGACTAATCACTGACTGAGCCTGCAGTATAGCCAACACCAGGAAGGCTTTTTTTCCCAACACTATATTAACAAACTCTATTAGTGTATATTATTGGTGAAGTATAGACAGAGTACGTATTTAAAAGCAAGTACTACTTGTATTTAACTCTCGATTTAACCTTATCCCCCGATTACATTACAAAGAATAATAGACTTTCTGCCTGGACTTCAGCCCCAATAAAACAAAAGAAAGGTCAAACACAAAATAATTCTACTCACTAAATTATTTCTGGGTTTGAGATCTTTAACGAAACGTCTCCACCGTCGGTCACTCCACGACATCTCTCGCCTCTTCAGCTACGCTAAACTGAACACGTGGGCTTGAGGTTCTTTTCCCTGAGTCAGCCTTTTTCTTGTTGTTTTGCAAGTGGGTGTGGCTGCTATGGAGAAGCTTCCTATTTTGATTTCCTTTGTAGGTTAGTTGGTCTATTGATGGTTCGTTTTGCTTTTTTTTTTTCATAATTTGTAATGCACCCATATAGCTCTACTATATGTTTCACATTCATTGGATCTGCCATTTTGTGATAAACAAAGCTGCCTTGATTTAGGTGGAGTCTGTTTGAATTCAAGCAACAATGGGTGTGCATGTTTAGGAGTAGTAGACTGCGCTTTCCCAATAACAGACTGCAGCTGTTCAGTGGCCGGTAACCCTTGCTATTATGGGGAGTGTATGGATGATGAAATACAGGGATATGCATGTAACTGCATACATGGTTGGAGTGGGAAACATTGTGAAATTGATCAGGATTTTTGTATTGAAAATGAGAGTTACTGTATACACGGCAACTGTACTGAAGGTGTTGGTAGTAGCATTCATTGTAACTGTTTGGAAACATATCGTGGAGAAACATGTGATGAATTGTTCTGTCCTGGTGATTATTGCAGTAATGGAGGGACTTGTAATGTGGTGAATGATAGCTTGATTACTTGTTCATGTAAATTAGGATACTATGGAGATCAGTGTGAAAATGAAGGTAAAATACATTATAGTTTGTGTGCTTTTATTCTGTGTATCTATTGCCCATTGCTTTTTAGTTCCTAGATGTACTGAAGCTGCCTGTATTGATGCATCAGGTGTCTGTGTAACAGATGATAATGGAGACTGTGCATGTTTTGGAGTGTTGAATTGCACTACACCAATATCACATTGTGCTGAGGCTCATCCATACCTTGCTTGTCTTCATGGTGGAAAATGTATTAATGGAACTAACTCAATCTCCTGTGAATGTTTGCCTGGCTTGCAGGGAAATCATTGTCAGATGGACATTGATTTTTGTGCATTTGCTGAGTGTGTCAACGGTGAATGCAAGGACGAACTTGGTTATGCACATCACTGTGAATGTAATGAGACTTACAAGGGAGACACTTGTGCTGAGTGTTACTGTCCAGAAGGTTACTGTATGAACAGTGGTACGTGTAGCATAGTTAATAGTACATCCTGTATTCTTAACTGTGACTGTTTGGCTGGTTTCAGTGGCTTACATTGTGAGGATGACCCAGATATATGCAGTGATAACAAGGAGTGTAGCTACAATGGTGAATGCATTGAAGGCTATCATTTTAACTACACTTGTAAGTGTAACGAGGGGTTTACTGGCGAATATTGCTCTGAGGAACTTGACCCCTGTAGTACCAATCCATGCATGAATAATGGGACATGCAATGAAAACGCTACAAACACCTCACAGTGTACTTGTCAGGAAGGATTAGGAGGTACCTATTGTGAAGTGGATGAAGTGGACGCTTGCTCCTCTAACACAACATGCTTGAATGGAGGAACTTGTATAGATGGGCCTGGAGCTACCTATGAATGTCTATGTTTGAACGGTTACAGTGGACTCAATTGTGAAACTGATATGAACTATTGTGGCTACTTGACAAATAGAACATCTGTTTGCTCAGGGTGTACAGACAGTATAGGTGACTTAGTGATCTGTGACAGCTGTTCTCAAATATGTAGCTGCAATGTATGCAACTGTAGACCAGTATACTGTCATGATGACTTGGAAAACGTTGAAGAAACTGAAAACATATCTTGTGTATATCCATTGAGAACATTGGGATTATCTGTAATAATATCATGCTCTTGTGGTGACAAGGGTAGCATTACCAGTAGTAATATAGGTTCAACAGCATCCATCATCAGTGTATCATCTACTATGTCAAATATTTCACAAAGAAATTCTCATGTCACCTCGAGCACCAGTACGACCACAAATGCTACTGATACACCAGATGTAATGATCAGCCACACTGAGGACATCTCACCTCATCCAACCGGAATCAGCAACAACCCCAATCCCTCGCCCAATCCCTTAGTACAGTATCGGGATGCAGTACTTGGAGTTGTGGTTGTTCTCCTCATTACTTTGTTTATTGTTGTTTCTTTCCTGTTAGGTTACAAGTTTATTATTAAACCTTATGAAAGGCAGCAGTTGGGATACCGCAGGGCTGATGACGAAACACCAACAAAAGGTGACACACCAGCAAAAGGTGACACACTAGCAGAAAGAACAACAGCAAAAGAAAGAACAAGAGACATGAACATAGAAATGATGTCAACAATGCTGTACTAAAATTTAATGTTAATAGTCTACCTCATTATTATTCATTATTAGGTCTATAATAATTATTATGTTGATTATTAAATTAATTAGCTAGGGCGCCAGGGCGGGTCTGTCTAGATCTAGCTGTTTACAATATCTATGCTGTTTACTCTGATCTCTCGCTTCTGTGCTACGTACCTCTAATCTGTGAAAGTGGATTTGAATTAAAGGGTTTATTATTAATGCTGCTTTCTGTCATTGTTGGTATGTTCAGTTGATATTGAACGAGATGTACTAGTCTACTCTATGCAATATTTAAAAAGTTGGTATTGAGATTGCTATTTAAGTATTTTACCTTTGTTTTTGCTAATATTTTAGCTGTTGTGTTCAGCGTTGGGTCAACCTTATTATTATGCTTTTTATACTTCACTGTTGTAGTTACAGTTTATTTTAGACTCAATTGTGCTTTTGAATCGTTTTGTTTGTGTTGCTAGTGTTACCAACCTTAACCACACCCACTTCATTATAATAAAAATCATTTTTGAGTTTGCTTGTAAAAGTACATCAGTGCTTTGTTTGTGGTTAAAAATAATGTGTCAACCTGAATTTCGTACTATGTACCACTACTATAGTTTGCCCACATTCACCTTGAACATCACTGAAAAGCATCTATTTCACACTTTTTCTTTGTGATTAGAAAGTATAAGTTGTCCTTTTTTTATAGGAGAAAGTAGTGGATATTATGCAAAAATAAAAGAAGTGTGTAAGTGTTTTCTCACTGATTCTACAGCGTTTTATTACGAACTAAAGATACAGGCAAAAACACAGTGGAACCTCTGTTTAAAGGACACCTAGGGGTGTGTATTTCGTCTATTAAATGGAGGTGTCCTTTACACAGAGGTTGTAATGTACAGGAAACTCTCATTTGGGGAAATAGTAGGTGTCCTTTATACAGAGGTATCCCTTACAGGGAGTGTCCGTTAAAGAGAGGTTCCACTGATACATGTCGGAATTTCATTAATATTGTTCAACATTGATATAGATCACACATGGATAATATTGCTGACACAAGTGTTGTTTCATTATTGAATATCTGTTGTTGCATTCAGTATGTAGTGCAGTTGAACCTGTGCTAATGGTCACCTTAGTAGTGAGGCCACTTCTGTATTTTAGCCACAAGCAAGAATCCCCATCAAGATCAGTACAAAATGAGCAGTTATTGCCTTGGTTAGTGCGTCCCTGTCTAATGCGTAAAATGGCTGTTTATTCTATGACCATTATGATTTGCAAAATCTTGAACTCCAGCCAACTGAATACCACGCATAGTATTTTGATTAGTTATTTGATTTTATTAAACAACAGTAACTAGTGCACTAAAGTACGAACCCTCACCACGCTCTATGCAATGATCACAAACCATAGTGATACACAGATCCACACATTGAGTGATACACAGATCCATGCAGCTCCAGTTACTTAGTGATCACTTCCACGATTCAAGATAATTTAAATTTTGTATATAAAACATTTTGTGCACTTGAGAAACTTCTGGTGTAGACTCTATTTAAAATTTACAGTATAGGTCTAGTTAGTTAATTAAATTATTGGCGGAGCTTCCTAATGATGAATCATGGAGAAGTAGACCGCTTTAAACAAAGAAACCAAACAATTAAGCTGATCTTTCGTAAAATAGCTTTCGAAGCAATACAAGGCATGCTAACTTCTAATACCAAGATACAGTAACCGATTAAGTTTTAAAACGATTCAACCATGCACAATGGCTGAACCGCTTGAAGACAAAATTGTGTGCTCACTAGTGACATCTAGAGCTAACGAACGAAAAGCTATCTCCACTAATAAACTTTTTCTGTCAGTTTTTTACATACTCTATGGTATGATAGCAGTAAAAAGCTTACCAAACTTTCAGAAGCTATAAAGATATGTTTTTCACTAAATAACTCGCGAACGATCCAGATGCTGAAAAACGGACAAAAAACAGCATTGCATTGATGGTGGTTGCCTTCCTTTTCTGAAAGTTTGAAGAGATTTGGCCGCTTGGTCGTGGAGAACAAACTGTTCAAAGTGAGCACAGGTTGCTAACTAACTAGCTAACACACTAACGAACAATTTGACTAATATACCCTCCCACGATTTGCGTGGTGAGGGTAATAAACAATACATAATTATTAATTCAACCTGTGTAAAAAGGTCTTTCTATTCGAGTAATGTAACTGACTGATGACCTGCAGTGCAGCTATACCTTCCTCATCCGGTCATTTTAACCTGGCCTATATAGGGGTTGACCAGAAGTGTAGCGTAGCTTTATAGTGAATGCCCCATGAGTATATAACTGTAATCTGCTATCACTGCTAGAATAATGTTCGGTCCAATGGAGTTTCGAGCAAGCCTATACTGCTCTATTGAGTATGTTTATAGTACTTCCCTCCCTCATTCCCACCTGGTACATTTCCATTTCAAAATAATGTGACTTGAAAATGTTGATCACTAAAACATCAGACCGTAATTATGCAAGTGATATTATTAAGTTGGAGGTTTTTTTAGGCATGCAGGTAAAGTGTAAGCTTAAACTTGTTAGATTATCATTTTATTTGTTTTTTTTTTTCATAAGTATAGGAAGGTGTTAATTTCAATGGAATGTCTAACAATCAGTCCTCAATATTGCTAGCTATATTAATACCAGGCTGCTCAGTGATTGTATCCCTTATACTTGTTATTCTATGTCTGACGGTTGCTATAGTTCGTTTATTGAAGAAAAGAGGAAATAAAATTGTTCCGTCAACTATGGAAATAAACTTTGACAAATGCTATGTTGTGAATTCATCATAATTCCTGCTGTATTATGATTATTATCATTATTGTTATTATCACTATTACTATTGTAACATGATCACTTGCTCTTTTATTTTATTGAAAGGAAATAATTATATTCAATTGCATTATTCAAAGACTTTAGTCAGTTCTTTGAATATTGTATAAGCCTGATTCACACAGGCTGTTACGACCGCAAGTCAAAGTAAATGAGTACACAACGTAAGAAAAAAAGAAACTTTATTTGTACATTACATACTATTTACTACTACACTTCCAGGTGGTAACATAGCCTTGTGTGAATTGAGCTTATGACACAATATTAATTTTTGTTATTAACATTTTATCCCTAATACCATATACAAATCGTGGGAGTTTATGGTATTCATTAATTTTATAGAATTAAAACTGCTCACTTATTCTGCACTGTATTGGATTATAATTATCATGGAGACGAAAGTTGATAAATTCAAATAAAAACAATTTAATAAAAAATTTTAAAGCCATGAAACATGATGCATGATAAATCTCATACTGATTAAGATCATTATGGCAGTAATGATGACATCAATTTTTTAAAGCCAGATTTGTAATATGATGCTCACAGAACATTACGTTGACACTGGAATTGAATCCCAGTCTATCCCATGTCAGTGAAACGAGCGTCAAAAAGGTCAAATTGCCCATGCAACATCGCACTAGTGTCATATTGTAAATCCAGCTAAAACAATAGAAATAATTCTTTCAATTTGACAATAACCATGTAGACAATAGTAATCCTTTTCCCAATTAATTAGACAGCAATATCCTATTTGGTAGTCAATTAAAATTTTCTAACAACAATAGATATGGCAACTGTTATTCCGCGATCCGGTGACAATTGCAAACGTTATCATATTAATAACCGTAATTTGGCCAGCTGCTTTCACTGCATTCATAGCATCTTGCATTGATAAAAATTAATAGAGATAACTTTTACTGAGGTACGTGTGGTACTCCCTAATAATATTGTTATAGTCTCAATTCAATTTGTTTTCACCTTTGTATCCCTAATTAATTTTTTCAGATTTTATTATTGTGTAGTTTCAGCATATTTGTACAGTTTCATTTTATCATAAAAGTTTCAGTTTCAATATGTTATGATTCTATATCCATAAGTATTTGTAATGTAGTATATAGTTGTTGATCACTATAATACTTTTCCCGGAATTATACAAGTTTTTTTTTGGGTTAAAATTTCCATAATCATGCACATTTGTTTGAATGTGTTATGTAATTTGAAACATAGTTTGCAGTATATGTTCCTTCTGCTGTGTCATTAGCAGGCATGGGTTCAAGAACGTTGGTTCTTGTACTTAAGTACAATAAGTACAGTATCTTCAAGTACTTGCAATGTACTAAAATACTTTTTCCTTATATTTACATGTTCTTGTACTAGTACTAAGGCTCTATACCTTGTACTTTGTATGTACTCTAAGTACTTTAAAGTACAGTAAGTTCATGTATACTTAGTAAATGCAGTACATTGTAACTTGATGCAATAAGCTGATCAAGTGTTGACAACACAAAACGTACATTCTCCATGCTACATTGGTATCCATTTCATTGTAAACAGCTGACTCAAGAAGCATTGGCTATGAGTACTAGCCATAGAGTTCCATTTATCGAAGTATTTAAAACATACGTATAAGTACAATGTCATGTACTTAACGAAATACTTAAGTCCCTTGTCAGTGGAAAAAAATGTACTTGTACTTTTTGTGTGGACCTATGTACTTGAGATATACTTATGTACTTTGAAAAGTATTTGAACCCATGCCTGGTCAGTAGTTATAATAATTCTAACCCATTTAAACTATATGGCCTCCACCCCTGGTATATATAAGAATTACTAATGTTGTTTTATGAATGTGTTTTGGTAGAGAGATCTATATGCATGTATATGTCATGCACACATTACAATCAGTACTAGTATCTAAAAACTCAGTGTCTATTATAAAAATAATATATCAATAACAGTTGAGTGTGTGACAATAAATAATAACCTAATGATACTATCATTAAAAAAAAATCATTAAAAAGTGATAAGTTGCCAAAAATAATGTTATTAAAGAATAAAGGAAAATAAGGGTTATATAGTTAATAGTGATAACCTATTTATTTAAACTATGGGCCCTCAAGCGTTAACAGTTAACAGAATAATCGTTACACTTCCCGCTGTGAAGAAGCTATGGAAACAAGACAAGGTAATTAACTCCAGAAATTAATATCATAATAAAACTGAATGTACATGAGATGTCAAAAAAACTAATAAAAACTGAATTGAAGTACCCTCGGCATTGCATGTGTAACAGGTGTGAAATGTACAAAGGAATACACGGTGTACCATAGCATTTGAAGAGATTAGGGAAGAATGGTCCATATAAATATATACTATAACAAGTAGTGATGTATTTCAAAGGTGCCACTAGGTATTTACAACAGATAAATATTCATGCACATGACCACTGATTTGGCACAGTGCAGTATGGTATACGGTGTGCATGGTAGAATATACATTTGCAGACAAACATATCAAACCTGCACATATACAGCATGGCTCTACCCACTTAAGTGAACATGGAGTTCTGAAGTGCTGTAACTGCATATTGTTTAAACTATGGTAGGCAGGGGCTATATGGGATTCATCAGACCCTCGCCCTTAGTTTGGGTATTTCTGGTAGCAGCATATCAGCCCTCAAAAGTGCCTCAGGCTGATATACAACCAGGAACACCTGCACTGTGTGCTCAGGTCTGATAAATCCCATAAAGCCCCCACTTACCATAGTTTAAATAGTACGTACATAAGGTGTATGATTAAAACAGTACCACTGGCAGGTACATTATTTTTACTGTTAGCTTGAGCGTCTATGTCATAACGTAAAATGCTCTATTTGAATAAACTTTTGCCATGTTCTAATATGCTCTGTTACACACTAATTGTAGTCATTATGAATTTTTCTTATGCCTTTGATTTTAGACTTCATGGGTCAGACCGGTTATATAGTCAAAGCTAGTGTACAAGGTAAACACAGAAATGACTGGTAAAATATCAAATCTTGGTCAAAATCATTTGGAAATGCTTTGAGAAACAGGTGTTCGACCTTTAAATTTGTATGTATACAACAATAAATTATAGTAACACATCAGAACACATGCCCTCATACCATTTAATGTGTAAAGTACAGCTTATTGGTTGTAGTGACACATTTAAACACTGTTCGAAATGATAAACTTATTTTACCATTTTCCTTTCCTTAAACAAAGGATCTCGTCGATTTTAAAGCATTCAGTACTATCATTTCTTTTGTATACCCTGGAGAATATTTTATCCTAATAGTGTATATTTTTTTGTGCAATAAATCTATTTTACAACATGTTATATCATTTTTCTTCTTTATCATTATTATTAATGCACTGTGAACAATTAATGCCTATGCAGCTTGCAATCCCTTTAATCTATTATTTATGCATGCATTGATGTTCTCTTGATATAAATGTAGGGGTTAGAGTTTCACGGAAAAGGTTGATGTTAAATAGCAATAGTGTACTATAATGTAGTCATAATATACGAGAGATATTGTAACTCACTGGTTCCTGTACACACTGCCTGAAGCATTCATTTATGTAAGTGTTTCCATCAGCTCCACATTCGTATGCCACTTCAGTTTCATCACAGTCACATGGGTCTACACATATGCCAACCACTTGATATGTTGAGTTGGTACTTGGCAAATTCCTGGCGGCACTATTTGTGAATTCTTGGACACAAACTGCTGGAGGCTTGCATCTAAATAAGGTTGTTATGTAAGGATTACTTAAACACAATAATTACAAACTCATTAAGAGTTTAGAAGAACTAATTGTCAGAGTGAGTCTGCACTGTGTTCTATAAATACAGAGTACACTCCATAAGCCAGTGGTTAGCACACTTTCCATATAGTAGTTTCTCCATATTCTACCTAAGCCCATGTACCCACTAAAATCTCTTTAAAAGATTACAACTAACCTGAAATCAGATGTGTCGTCCATTACACAGGCTTGACGAGCACTTCTATATTGTAAGCAATACCGTGATGTTGGAGTCTCCAGTGTAATCTGCTCATCACCGTCCATTGCATCTTTGTGCAGTTGCATTACAGTATCCTTCTGAAGTGGAGCAGAACTAACAAATAAGTTACGAATGGTTCCTTTAAAACGGAAATAGTGTGTTGATGGACGTCCTCCAACATAGAGTAGATTACGCTACAGAAAAATAGTTAACACTATGAATCACTCAATACACATAGTATAATATCAATTACAGCCACACCCTTGTAATGTACAATGCAATACACAAAGCATCAATACTACATAACTTGATAGTTTGTGACCACAGTTCATCCCAAAAGATCTATTACCCACAATTAAATTCATGACCAAGTATTGCATTCATAAGAAGGCTTGTGGTCTTGAAGGCAAGCTACCATTACCTGTAAACAGCCACACAAGTGAAAAATGATAGCCAATGATAAAGGCTGTTTTATTCATGACTGGGATTTCACTAAATCTCAATTGAAGTGTTTATACCAGGGAGGTAAAGGGGGTGAGGTGGGCTATGAAACACACACACTAAACACAATAATGTACTCGTATACAGTAATATAATTATTGTTTCTTAGCTTACTCCAGGTCTGAATGTTGGTACACTTGGTAATGGAGATTGTTGACCAACAACGTTTCCATCAATAAACAACTGAGTCCTATTAGCCACACTATCAACGACAGCTGTAATGGAATGGGCTTGGCCATCAGCAACTGTTACATTATGGAAAAATACGATTTCCTTATACCCGACTCCGTGGGCGTCAGCACCGTATACCAGCCATACTGTCTTCCTTGAGCTGCGTAGGTACAGACCGAAATCCCTCAAATTCCCATTGATACCTTTCCCAACGACATATCCATCATTGCCAGGTTCTTGGTTTACCACAGCAAATATAGTTATATCAGACTGGAGCTCAGGGCTATCAGTGACAGGCAGGGTAACCACATCCTCACCATTCAACTCCATAGAGTTGTCTTGTAGAAATACGGTTTCACCAAAGACTGTTTTGAACGAGTTTTCAAAATAATTGCTACCATTGAATGGTTGCTGTGACCCACAGAAGTACTCTTCAGTACAATCATCATCAGAGAAACAGCCTACTCACAATAAAATAAGAATAAAAGGGGATCAATTACAATGATAGGTTCATAATTAATAAAGCCTTACCAGCTGGTTTAAGTTGGCATGAGTAATTTCCATTGATCATTGGTAAACAGTAGAAGCTTGGAGCACATCTACACATGAAGGAGAAACAATAATACGGAATGATAGTCACTTAATACTAGTTTGTGTTCATCCTATTTTCCCAGCACTAGTGACACACATGCACTAACTATAATCATTATCGTGTAACTGGACACCAATTACACCTTTGAGGTGTCCTTAATAATGATATTCATTGATCAGTAAAACTGATACTATAGTAGTAATTACTTTTGCTTTGATGAAGTACACAGTGTAGAGGGAGCCTCTCGTGGTTCAGGACAGACCGAGTTCTCTCCTTGGTACGGTACACACTCACCCACGGGGTTGGACACAGAATAGAACTCATCTTGGAGTGTCATCAGGAAACTCTGACTTTGGACGGTTTCAAAGAAAATAACTTGCTTGATGGTACCAATGAATCTGTAATGTCTCGGATAACGAGCTCCTATGAACAATTTTGTACCTGAACTATCGCTCATCTAGAAATAGAAATACAAACAGTGCCATGTATAAAAAATACTCGAATATTGATTAAATGCATAACTTACTCCATAGCTGAAATCAACATTGGTAAGGGAACTGGCTTCAATGAAAGACCCATTGACGTACACATTGATAACACCACCTTTGAAAGTAACAGCCAGGAAAGTATCATATCCACTAGCAGTGAATACATCATTTGTTACAATGTATGATCGTAAGTGCCCCGTCGTGTTTGTGTAGTAAAGGTATAGTTTAGAAAACTCACTGTCCAAGAAAACACCTAGATTTCTACGTTGTGCTGTTGTACCATAGTACACCAGATATCCACGATTGAGTGCTTCCTGATTATATACAGCAAACATAGAAAACTCAGTGGCAATATTAGGCTGTCTGGCTTCCTCTACACTAACAAATGAAACACCTTGTAACTCGACTGGTTCAAACAGCATGGCAATGTGAGGTGGATAGTCATCAGACTCACAGTCAATTTCACAAAAGAATTCCTCAGAGCAATCAGAATCAGAGCGGCAGCCAACATCCACTATCGATTGACAAGTGTCACCAGTATATCCAGCCAGACAGCTGCAGACAAGGGAATCACCTTCATCGTTGCAGGTACCACCGTTCTCACAGTAGTCTGATGGACATTGGAGATTCTCACAATTCTGCCCAACGTAAGGTGAGGGACAGGAGCATGTGTAATTAAAGCAAGGCCCATCTGTACAGGTACCACCATTCTCACACGTATTGGAATTACAAACTAGTGCATCCACTTCACATCTATCACCACTACAGCCTGATAGACAATCACAGCTGGTTTGATTTCCACTAACATTGCAGTCACCATCATTATAACACCAGTCATCAGGACAAAATACTGTTTCACATTTGTCACCAGTAAATGTTTCTGTACATTCGCAATGGTAATCACATCCGATATCATCCACGCATGTACCGTTATTTGAGCAATAGTCAAAGCTACAGAAAGTAATATCTAGTTGACATGTATCTCCTGAGAAACAATCTGTGCAGCTACACGATATTTCAGTACCATCACCTTCAATGCAAGTACCACCATTCTTACAGTAGTCATCTGTGCAGTGATTTAGATCAATCTCACAATATGTCCCGTTATATCCAGCAAGGCATTCACAAACAATCTCATCATTCACTACACTACATGTTCCATTGTTGCTACAGGAGTGACTTTGACAAACTGGCGTTTCACAATTATCCCCAGAATATGTTGAAGGGCATATACATTCATAGTCAGTACATACATCGTCAATACATGTACCACCATTCATACATGTGTTCAATGAGCAGCCAGATGATGGATCATTCTCACATCTGTCACCGTTACACTGAGATACACATGAGCAAACAGCCTGGTTGTCATCAACAGAACAATTACCTCCATTGTAACACCAGTTATTGGGACAGAAGGCTGTGTCACAGTGATCTCCTTGATAAGTGTCAGAGCAGTTGCATGAGTATTCACAACCATAACCCTCTACACAGGTACCATCATTCATACATGTAGTTATATTACATACATTGTCATCATATTCACAACTGTCACCAGAAAAGCAACTGGGGCAACTACAGGATATTTCAGTACCGACACCTTCAACACAAGTTCCACCATTTTGACAATAGCTATCTGTGCAGTGCTCTAGATCTACTTCACAATACGATCCATTAAACCCTGGAAGGCATTCACAAATAATTTCATCATTCATTACACTACATGTTCCATTGTTGTAGCAAGAATCACTTTGGCAAACTGGTGTTGTACAGTGGACTCCAGAATAGGTAGAAAGGCATATACATTCATAGTCAGAACATACATTATCAATACACGTACCACCATTCATACATGGGTCCAATGAGCAATCAGAGGATGGATCATTTTCACATCTATCACCATTACACTGAGATACACATGAACAGACAACATTACTGCCATCGACTGAACAATTCCCTCCATTGTAACACCAGTTATCTGGGCAGAAGGCTGTCTGACACTTATCTCCCTGATATGTCTCACTGCAGTTGCATGAGGATTCACAACCGTAACCCTCTACACAAGTACCACCATTCATACAAGTGTCTGATTCACATACGGGTAGATCTTCTCCACAATTATCCCCAGAGAAACACTCAGAGCAATTACAAGATATACTGGTACCAACACCTTCAACACAGGTTCCACCGTTTTGACAATAGCTGTCTGTACAGTACTCCAGATCAATTTCACAATATGTTCCGTTAAACCCTGGATGGCATTCGCAATCAATCTCATTATTCACTACACTGCATACACCATTATTGTTACAGGAGTCACTGAGGCAGATGGAGATTTCACAGTTATCACCGGTGTGGGTGAATCGACAGACACAAGTATAATTCGAGCATGTCTCCTCAATACAGGTACCGCCATTCTGGCATAAATCATCTGAACAAACATCGACTTCCATTTCACAGCGGCTACCCAGACAACCACCACAATCACACACAGCTTCATTATCAATAACAGAACATTTGCCACCATTAAAGCAATAATCATCTGGACAGAATGCTGTTTCACATCTATCACCCATATAGCTATAGGGGCATACACATGATGTGTCCGTACCATACTCTTCAATACAACTACCACCATTCAAACATGAAGTATCGGTACAGAAATCAAGATCATTCTGACAATCGCTTCCATTAAAACCATCGGCACACATACACTCATAGTTCGTCCCATAGCCTTCCATACAAGTTCCACCGTTCAAACACTTTTGTGGAAGTTCCTCACAAACATCATCATCCTCTTCACATTGGTCACCGGAAAATCCGTCAGCACACATGCAGAGCGTTGCACTACCACCATCAACATCAATGCATGATCCACCATTCAGACAATCATTCACCATGCAGAATATCAGCTCCATTTCACATTGATCACCTCCAAAATCAACTGAACACTTGCAAGAAACGCTTGTACCATAACCTTCAACACATGTGGCTCCGTTTTTACAATACGTATTGTTACAGTATTCAAGATCTTCAGAACAGTCGAAACCATCAAAACCATCCATACACAAGCAAGTGAAGTTATTACCATATCCTTCTTTACAAGTACCACCATTTTTACATTTCGAATCATCACAAACGTCGTTGTCGATTTCACAAAAATCTCCAGAAAATCCTGAGTAACATTTACATGAAATAAGTGGACCAAGCCCTTCTTCGCAGATACCATTGTTACACACTGTAGCATTACAGAAATTTAAATCATTTGAACAATCACTGCCATTGAATCCATCAGCACACATACACAAGTAGTCATTGCCATATCCCTCAACACAGGTAGCACCATTGAGACATTTCACTGGTAAGTCATCACATACATTATTATCCTCTTCACAACGATCCCCCGAGAATCCATCGAGACATTCACATATTGTTTCATTTCCTCCATTTACTTCCATACAGGTACCACCATTCATGCATGTAGTGTTCGTACAAAACAGGAGAGCAGTTTCACAAGTGTCCCCACTGAAGTCGGGTGAACAAACACATTCATACTCTCCTTCAAGATCTCTACATGTTGCGTTGTTGAGGCAAGGATCAGGATCACAGTGGTCGATCACAGTGCTACAGTTCTTATCAGTGAAATCAGGTAAACACACACACATGTAGTCTGCTATTAGATCAGTGCAAGTAGCTCCATTCTGACATGGATCAGAGCTACATTCATTAATCTCTTCAGAGCAATCATCAAGTGTATATCCCGGATTACAAATACATTCATGACCTACTGCTTCAATACTAGTACAGTTTCCATTACCACTACAATTTACACTATTCTCAACACAGAAGTCAATCACTACATCACAGTCCTTATCAGTGTAACCCAATCCACACTCACATGTATAGGCATTGATGAGATCAGTGCATGTTCCATTATTCTGGCAAGGGTCAGGATCACAATCATCAATATTAGTAGCACAGTCCTCACCAGTGAATCCTGTTCGACATTCACAAGTGAATGTACCATTTCCATCAACACACTCATCAACACCTACTTTATCACAAGGAAAATCTGGATCAGTGAAGTCCCCACATAAATCAATATCAGTTTCACAATCCTTCCCTGTCCAATCAAGATAGCAATTACACTGATAGTCATCAACCAAGTCTTGACATTCTCCGTTTACACACGGATTACCAGTACAATCATCAATATTAGTTAAACAGTCATCACCAGTATATCCATCATCACATTCACATTCGTATCCATTTACTAAATCCATGCACTCTCCATTGCCACAGGAAACACCAACACAATCATCAATGTTTGCACTGCAATTCATTCCTGTATATCCAGCAGTACAATCACAAAGAAATTCAGTAGGTGATATGTAAGAACAATTGCCATTATGGCAGGGATTTGGTTCACAAGGATCCAACTCATGTTCACATGTATCACCAGTATATCCTTCAAGACATTCACAGATAAAGTACTCATTATTAGGTACACATGTTCCTCCATTACTACATTCACTGCCATTACATATATACCCTGCCATGGACACTGTTACTGAAATATCAATTTGCAGTTCTATATCACCAATAAAAACCTGAGCTGTCATAAAGGTTTCATAAACTCCAGCAGTTAAAACCTGACTTGATACTATTGAGTACTCGTATTTTTGAAAGAGATTAGCATTATCAGCTGAAAAAAAAACAGGTTGAGTTGATATCCCTTTTGTTGAATCAAATACAAAATTTTCTGCTGAATTAAGAGTTAGAAAGAAGCCTCCATTGCTGGAATCAAATGTGTCATTATTGAGATAAACAGTCACTCCAAAAAGAAATCCATTAAATTTAATGCCCATGTCGTCATAGTAAAAGGCATTGATGTCATACTTGGTTGCATTGAAAAGTACAGTAAAATCAGCTGGCACTAAAAAATAAAAAAGAAATTTAATTTGAGACAAGTTCACGATAATTATAATTATTGCTCTTATAGGTCCGATACACCATGATAACAAAAGAGGCAAAACGGCAAATCAGTATAATTTGCATTCTTGTATTTCAAATAAGCATGCTTGCAGTTTAAAAAATACAAGGGAGTATAAGTTTGTATACTGGTGCTTTCCAGACATACATCTGGAAAACATCACACTTGCTCGTGACTCCAACATTTTTCAGTAGCATAAGGAAAAAGACATGATGAATAAACAAGGCAGGTTTTCACTATTGCATCATTAGTGTAGAACAGGATTTGTTCCGCAATTATACTTTGACAAGGGTCCTTAGGCTATAGTGCCAAGCAAATGCTGACATTTTGGCAAAATGCAATTATATTGCATGGTTACAATTTTAGCTATAATAAACAGCTTATCTATAAACCCTAAGCATTGACTTCTTTTGAACAAAATTATTAAATTCGCTGTTATTAGTGTACGTAATACCAACTGAGCAATGTAGTAACTAGCCTTAATAATGATCATTTTCTCGTGCAAAGCAGATACATGTATAATCATATAATATAT
>JAYJLX010130401.1:0-17022 GCA_036873525.1 Chalinula nematifera
CTATCCGATCAAAACGCCGGAAATCGCGCGTTTTCAGACAGCCAGCAAATCACAAACTAGCGTTTTTCAACGTTGCCTATAACAACGACAAGCGAGTAGACAGCGCCTTGGCTGTGGTTTACCAACTTCCCGACATGGGCAAGCCCGAGATCGTCAAATCGTGCGTTGAAAGGACGGGCGAAAATCGCGCCGATCTGCTGTTTTTGCTGAATAAGTTTGAAGTGCTGGCCATTGGGCTGGCGCGTTCTATTTACGACAGAAAACTGATTGATCGCTATTTTGGGCATGACATTGCGGTTATTTACAAAATGGCCGAACGCGCCATTGATGCGCTGCGAGCCGAAGGTGCCGATGCTTTCACGGAATTCGCGGCGCTGGCAGAAAAAACCAAGGAGACCTCTCGGCAAAAATAGCACAGAGCCGACTCCGCAGCGCGGACAAAACGCCGCGCCCGTCGCGCTCGCGCCCCTATCCGCCAATGATGTTATGCTCAGGCCCATAAGGAAAGCCCGTGATGTTTTCCGCCCCCTCCTCGGTCAGCACCAAAATGTCATGTTCGCGGTAGCCGCCCGCACCAGGCATGCCCTCAGGCAGCATGATCATCGGCTCCATAGACACCACCATGCCGGGCTGCAGCGCGGTTTCAATATCCTCGCGCAGTTCCACCACCGCTTCGCGCCCGTAGTAATGGCACAGCACGCCAAAAGAATGCCCGTAGCCAAACGTGCGCCGCGCCAGCAGGCCGTAGTTGTCGTAAATCTTGTCCAACTCATTGGCAATGTCGCAGCATCTGGCGCCCGGCACAATCAGTTTTTTGCCCGCCTCGTGCACTTCCACATTAATGCGCCACAGCCGCAGCGATTCGTCATCGCATTCGCCCAAAAACAACGTGCGCTCCAGCGCGGTGTAATAGCCCGCCGCCATGCAAAAGCAGTTTAGCGACAAAATATCGCCGCGCCGCAGGCGCCGCGTGGTCACGGGATTGTGTGCGCCATCGGTGTTGATGCCCGATTGAAACCAAGTCCAGGTGTCCATCAGTTCGCCATTGGGAAAGCGGCGCGCGATTTCGCGCACCATCGTTTGCGTGGAAGCCAGCGCCACCTCATGCTCCGCCACGCCCTCTCCCGCTGCCGCCACCGCCGCCGCGCCGCCAATGTCGCAAATTTGCGCGCCCGTCCGAATATGCGCGATTTCCTCAGGCGATTTAATCACTCGAAACGCCATAATGGCCGCCGCAATGTCCACAAAGCGGCACTCGGGCAGCGCATCCTGCAACTTCTGCAGATTTTGCGCGCTAATATGGTCAAACTCCACGCCCACCACGCCGCGGGCGGGCAGCAACTGGCGCGCCGCCACAAAAAAGTTGTCGCGCTGCCAATCGGTATACACCAAGTTGTCGCCCACCGTGCGCCGCCACGGCTGCCCGCCGTCAATGTTGGCGCTAATGGTGGTGTGTCGCCCATTATGCACCGCCAAGCCGTACGGGCGCCCGAAAGCGCAGTACAAAAAGTCGGTAAAATAATTGATGTTGTGGATAGAAGTCAGCAACGCCGCGTCCACGCCTTTTTGCGCCAGCGCGTCTTGCAGGTTCGCCTGCCGCCGCGCAAATTCGGCGTCAGAAAAAGTGCGCGCCGCGCGCTCGCCGTTTTCAATATTCAGCGTCCGTGGCATTTCAGTCATGGTGTTTTTTCCTTTCTCCAAAAAAAAAGCGTATTATATCCTGCACACATTGAAAAACGCGAGTCTAATCGCCTTTTGCACACGTTTTAGAATGGATTAAGCGCAACCGCGGCTGGCTGCCGCGCTAATGTTTCTGCAAAGCGCGGTCTGCTTCGGCGTTGCTGTACTGATGGCGGCTATGGCGGCAGGGGGCGGAGAGCAAGCTGATAAGGATGCGTGGCCCTGCTGGAGGCCACGATTCGCCGAGTGGAGAGGTGCTTTTTAGCAACTGGCTAATTTTGCGGTGATTCAAAAACACCTAGTGGCCCGCCCGAAAAAATTGCGCGTCATAACGGACTGGGCAGGGTTTTGGACTTGATTCGGTTGTCCTCAGTCGTCAAGGACGACCAAAACGACATTATAACGGGGGAGGAAGATAGAAGCCGAAAATCGCACGTCATAACGGACTGGGCAGGGTTTTGGACTTGATTCGGTTGTCCTCAGTCGTCAATGACGACCAAGATGACATTATAACGGGGGAGGAAGATAGAAGCCGAAAATCGCCCACAATAACCGACTGTGCGCGGTTTTGATCTGATTCGGTCGTCCTCAGTCGTCCGTGACGATCAATATGACATTGTAATGGGTGAAAAAAAGATGAGGTTTTGAGAAAAAAGTATAATATGGAGAACTACTAGACATCACTCGGAGAAGCAAGTGAACAAAAACCCTGAAATCAGCCAGCCCGTCCGAAAAGCGGGCAAGCGCGGCGGCAAGCCGCGAGTGCCTGTTTCCGTGCCTAACCCGTTGGGGGGTATTCCCCTGCAGGTGAATTTCTGCCGCAGCCCCATCTGTTCCAATTACGGCGTTCCGGCGCATGTCGCCGCCATCAAAACAGGCCCGTCTCTTGACCGGGATGACTGCTATGTGGTGCAGAACACGGGGGGCGGCGGGCATCCCGCCTTGCGCTGCAAGGCCTGCAACGAAAAGCCCATCATCAAAAGCAACCAGGGGATTGCCGAGGAAATCGCCCGCCTGAGCGCCAGTTTGTGCACTGGCAAGGGGTGCCCGGAATCCCGCTGCTCGGCGCACAATCTTGATGTTTCCGCCTTTCCCTTCTTGTATGCCAAGAGCAGCGGAACTACGGCGGGAACCACGCGCTATTCCTGCAAGTTGTGCGGAAAACGGTTTGCCATTGGTCAAAAACGCAAGTTCAGCGACCAGAGCGAGACGGTGGGGGTTTTCATGGACATTGTGAACCGATCCCCGATGCGGCGGACACTGGAGCGGCTGGGCTGGCGACGGGACGACTGCTCGCGGTATTACCCTCGTTTTGATCATATCAGCGAGAAATGCCTTGAATTCTCCGCGTCTTTTGACCGGCGACTTTTCAGAGGCGAAATTCCGCTGGGAGAACTCTATCTGTCCACCGATGGCCAGCAATACAGCATCAACTGGGACACCAGCAAGGATCGCCAGTACACGCTGGTAACCGCTATTTGCACGGCAGACAACGCCAGTGGGTTCATTTTCGGCATGCACGCCGCTTATGACCCTGACATTGACCCGGCGGAGGCGGACCGAGAAATGATTGAATCGGGCGAGCACGGCATTCCCGAGGCCTATCGCCGCCACGCCCGCCTGTGGATGCTGGGCGATGAGTATGAGCGGAATAGAAGCGGGCGGGCGCGGCAGAAAATCACCTCCAAGGAGGAGATGCTGCGGCGAATTGAGCAGGAATATGCCGATTCTGTGCAGAGAGCTGACTGCGAGGACGCGGAGAAAACGAGCAAAAGCCCGCGTTACGGCAAACTCGTGCATGTCTCCTATACCGCCTACGCCGCCATGTTTATCTTGGAACGCCTGACGAGCAGCGCTGAGCGGGTGATCCACTGCCTGGATCACGAATCCATGCTGCGGGCGGCGTGCCTGACGGCCTTTGAGAACCGCATCCGCAAGAAGACCGCGCACGCCTTCTATGTCAGCGTCAACAAGAACTACACGGTGCCTGAGCGGAAAAGCATCCGCGCGGCGGCTCTACAGAAGTTTCGCGCCGAGCACAAGACGCTGCTGGGGCAAAATGTCAAGTTGTCCGATGTCATCGCCATGGAAATGAAGCGAAACATCGCGCAGGCGGAGAAGCTCGGACCGTGGCGCGATCAGTGGGCAAAGCACCCGTTGCCGCGCATGGACGAGCCCGAGAAGGCGATGTGCTGGCTGACGCGGCGGGGGCAGTCCGTGAACGCCGACATCGTCCAAATGCATCTGGGGGCGAGCATGCACGCCGTAGACAACACTTTTCAGCTGGTGCGGCGGCGCATCCACATGCTAGACCGCACGCTTTTGACCGCCTCCAGTCAGTGGCGCGGGTGGAACGGCTACGCCTTCTACAATCCCGGCAATGTGCAAAAGGCGCTCAATATCTTGCGCTGCTATCTCAATTTTTGCGTGAAGAGCCGCGAAGATGACTCTACGCCCGCCATGCGACTGGGGCTAACAGACCGGGCGTATTCGGTGGAGGAAATCCTGAATTTCGAGCCCGAACACACCCCGCTGGCGGACAGCCAGCTTGTCAAGGCCTTTGACGCCGCCTGTCTGGCTGTCAAACAAGCCGCCTGAATGGGTCTATTCAGGTGGATTGGAGGTGAGGGAAGGCGTATTCGTCCGGAATGCGATTCGTGGGAAACGAGGTCGCCCCCCCCCATCGCCTAATTTTCTCCCGTCCACTCGATCATTTACCGGAAATAGGCACCCGAATCTTCCGAAGTTTTTTCTCAGGGTTTCTCTCAAATCTATGAAAATCAACAAACCCAGAGATATGAGATTCGTTTTGCAAAACGCAAACGCCGGAGAATCTTGAGCAAAAATTGCCTGGGTCATGAAAGACGACGCTGGGCAGGAAGGTGTTTTTCGTGCCCCAAATGGCCCAGCATAAGGCTAGCCCATTTTTAGCGAGAAATTTCACCAACACATCTTTCCGCATGAGCAGGGCTTTCGGACCTGTCTCGGCGGCGGATGGGTCAAAAACAATGCGATTTCCATCAGCATCGCAATATTCGCTGGCTTTTCCGGACCAGCGCAGGCTAAGCAGATGAAGAATAGACGCGTGAGGGACGTAGAATCTCTCCCTTTCGGTTGATATCAATGTGGTTGCAAGCGCAATTTCACATGGACATTGGGGGGATTCTCCCCGCCGCTTGTCAGGTGTCTCCCAGGGCAATTCTTTATCGCTCCATCGCCAGCCATGTTCGCCAAGATAGGAAGAATGATGCTCGTTGAGTTCTGGCATCATCCGCGTGTCATGAAAATTGATTTTTTTCGCCCACTGCATAAAAATCGGCGCATCCGTTTGACGGACAAAATATCCTGTCGCGCGCAGATAGAAATCCTTTTGAGACACTTCTTCTTGTAGTTTGGCTTTCGGAGCAAAATTCCGACAGGTAAAATCTGCATAAATATTTATCCATTCGGTATTGTCGTGCTGTAATTGCAGCAAATCGGATATGCAAGGCAGAGTTTTGGCATCATGTGCCCATGAATCAAGCGATTCTCCAGCCAGCACATTATTCAATGGGCGTGACCACCATGTGTCGGACATTGCGCCATAAAGCAGCTCTGGGGCGGCATTTCTGTGGGTTGTGGAGGGATCTATGTTCCGTAGCCGCGTCAGTTGGCGCGAACCGTGGTATGCAGGTTCACCATCCAGCGAGTCGTAGTATTGGAAGTTGTCCGCCAGATAGGCAAGATATTCCTGATAAGCGATCCATTGATATTTCTTGCCAATGCGCTCGGTTTTGAGGTAGTCTTGCGGCTCTGACCCTTCGTTCCGAAGAGAATCGTACGAACCGTGCAGTTCTGGGTGCCAACCAAGGTTAAATACTCGCCAAGCGATGTATTTTTGGATGAGCGAAAGATCGTATGGTGGTGGTTCTACACGCGAGGATTTATTTTCTTTCGCCCAATTTGGTTCGGTAAGAGGAACTTCTAGCCATGGTTCGCGGTATGAGCGAGTCCCGATGACATACCAGGCAAAATCCCAGTCCATGATGGAATACAGCATATATCTTTCTGCCCGTTTCTGTATTTCATCGTATTTGTGATCATGAAAAGCTTTACCATTGTCACGGTCTTTGTAGACCGCGACAATAGGTTCTGCGTCAAATTTCGGAAGCACACTGGAGTACGGAGGGCGGACATCATCCATATTAATGGACAGAGAATCGGCGTCGAGATAATGGACGCGTTCAATTATTCCTCGCGCATAGTCACGAACCATGATGTGCATGGGCGGGTTGCCGCTTTTGAAAACGGCATCATGGACGGCATGGGCGATAGACGTAAGGCGTGACGCATCATGACATTTCATTGCTATGCCGTATATGGCGGCGTACACTCGCTCGGCGACATAAAAATCGTTTACATCGGCGAACCTTTGGACCAGTTTTACAGCGATATTCTCGTGATTGGCGAGTAGCGCAACTAGCGCGTGTGTCGCCTTGTCACGCAAGGGGATGCATGTGGCGGTTAAAAACCATGCGAGAGTCGTGGCGTATAACTCTCTGGTTTCATCGTCCATACTGTCGGCATGCGGGCTGTTTGTCGCCCAGTCAATTAGTTTTCGGACAATTGTGGTGTCTTCATTCTGGTAATTGAGATAACGTGTCCAGATGGCATCTCTATGCCCCAGAGAGCATCTTTTCAGATAGGCGTGAAGACGTGAAGCGTTGCAAGGGTGGTTAGCGACAAGTGAACACTGCAGCAGCGCATCAAAAAGAGAAGAATGAAATGGAGAGTTGTTGAGACGGAGAAGACGGTTGAGAAAATCGTGGGTGGCTGGAGTAAATGCGGAAATATCCCGCGTCGCAATGCTGGAAAGAAACGGCTCCACGAATAAATTCGCGCGGGAGGGCATAATCTCAAAAATTTCTCTTCCCTTTTTTTCAGGAAGAAGGATGCAGAGCATTTCACGCACACCAGGTTGCGTGCGCAGAATATGTTCGATATTCTGATTGAAATAGCCGAGGTTTTCAGTAATTAATTTGGCTAGACGTTCCGCCTTAGTTGCCATAGTCGGCATCAGTATGGAGAGAATTCTAGTGGCCAATGGACTGCAATGACGGAGATTATCCGTTTTTGAGATTAATTTATTCAACGCATTGACGCAGAACATCTTAAATTTGAAGGAATATCCAACGGAACCGCCAAGAAACGCGCCGCTCTGTTCAATCAGACGAGTCGCCATCAGCATGTCGGCTATTTTTTGATAGGCGAAATGAATGTAATGGTCATGTTGGCTGGGATCTTCTTGGTTGGCATTCTGAAATGTAGAAAGAATGCCATGGCTGACCAGTGCATCTATCACATCACTAGAAGAAACGCCAGTGGACAATTCATTGATGGCACTGATAGCAATTTGACGCTTGAGGCACTGTGTTCCATGCGACAGCATGGCGCGGACAATGGCATCTATCGCCAGAGTGACGCAGTTGGAAGTTTTGTCCAGTCCCAAATCAGCCAGGATTTTCTCCTTTTGGACATTGATATAATGATCAATTGGGCGCATCTGTCCCTTTCCCCCAAGTGGAAATTTCCGTGCTTGATGGCTTTTAAGCGCCTCGCACATTAATTTGAGAATCAAAGGATTCTCAAACTCAGGCATTAATGCGGGAACGGAAGGATACTCTATGTCATAGTATGCGCAGAATTTGCGGATGGCTTCGTCAATATTCCCAGAAAATCCTGGATGCGTGACATATTCGACGCAGACATTGGCGATTTTGCCCTTGTCAGGCAGTACTGTCTCAATAAACGGCGTTCTTATGGATAGAATTACGTTAATCCATTTAGAGTTTGACAGAGAAGCCAAAAAATCGAGCAGATGCGCTGGCCATATTTCAGCCCCCTTTCCTTCGTTCAGAGCATCAATAATGATAATTGCCTTGCAGTTTTTATGCACCGCGAACGATTCCAGCGCCGCAATAACGCCTTCGCCTGTCACCTCTGGCGAAAGATCAAGTTGAGCGCAGATCTGTCGCCACGGCGTATCGGCAGAGGTAAATCTCTGTCCTAGCAGCATAATGGTGGGCAGTCTAGCGTCCAATCGGGTTTTGAGAAAATGCGTCAGAATATGAGTTTTGCCCACGCCCGCGTCGCCTTTCATGATGAAAACCTGCTTGTTGACAATCGCGTCAGTGCTTTTCAATTTTTTGCGCACGTCATAAACCGCGCCTAGCAGACGGCGCATGTCATACTCATGCTTTTCTAGTGGATCCGGCATGTATGACACGGGCTTGCCATCTTTTTTCATCTTGTCGGCCACTCTGGATAAATAGCCAGTGATGGATGTATCAACATCCGACAGCATATCTAGCACTTCGCTTAGCGGGATATTTTTGGCGGGGCTGTGAACTTCCGCCAAATTCTCAAACCAGACGCTGATCTGGCTGATTTTCCAGATAATATCGGAGAATCCGTCAAGCGTGTCTTTCTCATAACGAAAACGTCGCACACTTTCTTTGATGTCGCGCCCGAGGAGCTGAATGTCCTCAATGGCCGAAACGTGACGAGCGAAAAGCGCCAATTTGTCGCTTATCGCCACATTGGTGTGGAGATGAGGCGAATAGCGCTCCGCGGCGGTAGCAACCACGCTCTGTCGGTGGTTATCAAACCAACAATCGGTAAATTCGTGCTGACCGAACATGAACCACCGCATTCCCTGATTTTCAGAGAGCGCGAGTTTCTCCAGGATTTCATCTTCGCCCCACCAGACCACCTCAACATTCTGCGCGAAATCAGCCGCCCACTTTGATTTGGCATTCTCCCAGCTTTTGCGGGAGACCTCGTTCAGGTTGAAAGGAGCGCAGACGTAGTAGCGCTTCATGTCGGGGTGCGTCTCGCACGCTCGTTTGAGCGATTTCTCCACCGCTTTCTGAAACGAGCGGGAATAGCTGAGGTAGTATTTGGCTTGCCACCCCAATTCTTCTCCTGTGTCCATGGCGGCAAACGCTTCCACGCCGCCATCAGGCGGGCTGAGAGGCGTGAACACGGCATTCACAGGCAATTGTGACGATCTCATCGCAACAATTTTGCACAGGGTCTCAAACGCCTGATGCTTCATGCCACCAATCTCCTGGATTCTTTTGAAATCAACGTTCATGATGTAAAACGCGCAGTTTAGCATAAAAAGCACTAGTTTCCTAATTTTTCTGCGCGTATGGGTAAATTCAACAAAAATAATGCCGAAATTTGGCTAAAATGGCGCAAATTATGGCGACAGGTGCATGTTCCCCCAGTAAATCGCGCTCCATCTACAAATCCCTTGATATGGCGAAAAAACGCGTAGTGCATAATTTGGGCATTATGCTATAATGTCGGTTAAGGCGGGGCGTTTTTCCTTGCTTTCTCACTACTTCTCAGAGGAAATCCCATGAAAAATCCTGAAAACATCCCTTATGACGATTTTGTGGCCGAAAACCGCGAAGTCGGCGAAATGCGGGGAAATTTGCCCGCTCCCGAGCGTCAATCGGGCGTGGCGAATCAGCAGTCCCCTTCCTGGCCTGCGTCGAAAGACACCACGCCGTCTTCCATTTTGTGGTAAGACGGTAGCAACGGTCTCTACTGGGCAAGAATCGCCCAGTAGAGGAGGTTGGCAAAACTCCAGAGAAGAAAGAACTGCGCCATAGCGTTTTTTTCGGTCTTGTCGGTTAGCGAGCCAATGGAATCCAGTATTGCTTGCCGATATCTGGGCAGGAGAAATCTGGCGCGCATGGCATCTGCCTGTTGATCAGACGATACACGCGGGCTCTGCTGTTGCAGCTGGCGCCAGTAATCGCTGAGCCCGCCAGGATACGCTCCTGCCATTCCCTTGTTTACGGAGGCGAGCAGAAAGCCCGCAAGAAGAATGGATACGGCGCCCGAACCCATGCCGATGACATACGTCCAGTAAAGCGGATGGAGCAGACCGTCAGAGAGTTTCTCTTCGGGCAGTTGCCAGAAAACACCGACAAGCGCGCCGGCGGCGGCGATGATGGCGTATCCCCGCTTTTCTATGAAAGCGATGATTTCCACCAGCCCCGTGATGGTTTTTTCCAGAAGGCGGATGGTTTCTGATAGATAATCCCCGCTCATGTTGGCATCTGGGCTGAATTTCAGCAGATCATCCAAAATTTCCCAGAAAGGGTGCAGTCTGTGGCGACGTATCCGCCCGATGGGAAAGAAATTGCGTACAAACGCCCTGCCTGCCTGCGGGAGGAGACACGCAATGTAAAACGGCGTGATTAAAAGCAAGCACGTGGCGAAAAGATTGCCGTGCATGGCGAAAAAACGCGCGCCGCTATACACGAGAGACGGCATGATGCCCGCTTGCAGCAGGGCATTTAGATGGCTCCCGAAAACCTTCTGGAGCAAGACAGCGGCGAAAAGGAACACGAATACGATCGTCAGAACATGCGCGAGGGGCGTTTTGCCCGTGTCTGCCGGGTTCTTCACTTCCGCGTGGCCGCGCTCAGATGCGTGATGCAGCCAGTGCGTAGCCGCGGCTTTGTTTTGCGGCATTCCCTCGCCTTTCTCGTACATAAAAGCGAGGCTGGATTGCGCTTCAACAACGCCCTGTGAGGCGGCTTTTTGGAACCAGTGTGCCGCCACTTTCTTGTTTTGAGCTATGCCGATGCCGTTGTAGAACGCCAGGCCGAGCGCGAATTGCGCTTTGGCATGGCCCTGCATGGCGGCTTTTTGGAACCAGTGTGCCGCCTTTTCCTTGTCTTGCGACACACCTTCGCCGAGGTGGAACATGGCGCCAACGTTGAATTGCGCTTGCGGGTCGCCCTGTGAGGCGGCTTTTTGGAACCAGTGTGCCGCCTTTTCCTTGTCTTGCGGCACCCCCTCGCCGCCTGCGAGGTGTAGATTGCCAAGGTTGAATTGCGCGTCGGCAAGTCCTTGTTCGGCAGCCAATAGGTACAGCTGTGCCGCCTTTTCCTTGTCTTGCGGCACCCCCTCGCCGCCTGCGAGGTGTAGATTACCAAGGTTGAATTGTGCTTGGGCATGCCCCTGCGCAGCGGCTTGTTGGAACAGGTGCGCCGCTTTTTCCTTATCCGTTGCCACGCCGTCGCCGCAGTCGAACAGGATACCGAGATTGAATTGCGCTTCAGTGTGCCCCTGTTCAGCGGCTTTCTGGTATAGCCGTACCGCCATTTTCTTGTCTTGCGGCACACCGTCGCCGAGGGCGTGCATGAGAGCAAGGTTGAATTGCGCACCGACCATGCCCTGTTCTGCGGCTTGCAGGTACAACCCCGCCGCTAGTTGTTTGTCCTGCGGTACACCCTCTCCTTTGCGATACAGGTTGCCAAGGTACAACTGGGCACTGGCATCGCCCTGTTCGGCGGCCTTTTGATACCAGTGCGCCGCCTCCTTTTTGTTTTGTGGGACACCCTGCCCGCTAAAAAACGCGTTGCCAAGCGCGCGCTGTGCGAACGCGTCGCCGCCCTTGGCGGCGGTGCGGATTTGTTCCAGAGATAGTTCGGTCATGAGGGATGACGGGAAAATTTAGTGAGTGAGATGGAAAAAAGGAGCATTATATCCTGAATGGCGCCAAAATTCCTTGGTTGCACGAAATTAAAGAATCCAGCCAATCTGAAAAAAGGCGCTGCTCTAATTCCCTCTGGGCTGTCCAAGTGCATGGGGACTGGGCGCAGGCAAGCAAATTACTTAAAACGCCGCACGTGGCGATTTATGGGGGGTTTAGCAGAATTTTTAGGTGTGAGTAGGGATTTGATGATGAAATGGTGGAATTGGGGTAGAATGGCTGTTTTTATTGCTTTTGGAGTTGTTTTATGGCTACTTCTCATCTTCTTTTGTCGGTCGCGTCTCGCAAACCTGATCTGATCGCACCGAAAATGCCTGATGGTGCCGTTTATCGGCGCGACAGCGGTTTTTGGACCATTGGCGACGAGAGTTCGCCGATGATCAATCATTCCGATTTCAAAGGGGATATTGGGACTACGAAAATGAGCAGCCGAGAAACTGGCGAGGACATTAGATGCGAGTAATCTCTCACTCTTCGCTGATGTGGATTGACTGCCTGATTTTGCGCGTCTGTTTTTGTTTGGCGAAAGGGTGGAATTGGGGTAGAATGGCTGTTTTTGTTGCTTTTGGAGTTGGTTTATGTCTGCTTCTCATCTTCTTTTGTCGGTTGCGTCTCGCAACCGTTGCCAAAGTGCGCCCAAAATGCCCGAGGGGGCGGTTTACCGGCGTGGCAGCGGGTTTTGGTCCGTTGGGGACGGGAATTCGCCGATGGTCAACCATCCCAGTTTTTCGGGACATCCTTTGAGCAAGAAGCGTAGTCGCGAAAATGGCGAAGACATCAGGGAAGAGTGAACCCCACCGTTTTACTGCTGACTAGCCTGTACGATTTTGCAGCCGATTCAGTTGCTGTGATGCTGCAAGAAAAGGGAGTGGCGTATGTGAGGGTTAATCGGGAGGATGTGGCGAATTACCGAATCGCCATTGATCCCGCCAAGCCCGACATGTCCATTCGCTTTGACGGCAAAACGGCGACAGCGGAGGCGCTACAGTCGGTGTGGTTTCGCCAGCCCGTCTTTCTTCGCAACACGCCCGCGCGGGCGTTGTCGTGCGAGGAACAGTTGGCGCGCTCGCAGTGGTCGGCGTTTTGGCGGGCGATTAGCGTTTTTGACGGACTTCGGTGGATGAACTGGCCGCAGGCGACTTATCTTGCCGAGTGCAAACCGTATCAACTGCTCTGCGCGCGGCGGTGCGGTTTTGCCGTGCCCGACACGCTGGCGGGGAATGACGTTGCGGCGATAAAGGCGCGGTTTCAGGAAGGGCGGTTTGTGGTGAAATCGCTAGACACGGTGCTGATGCACGAAGGCGACGATTCCTTGTTCGCCTATACCAATGAGGGCAATAGCGAGCAAATCACGGATGAGAACATTCATCAGGCGCCGCTTATCGCGCAGGAATATGCGGGACCAAAAACCGACATTCGGGTGACGATTGTCGGGGAGCGGCTGTGGGCGGTGGAGATTCTTTCTGGCGGCGCGCCAGTGGAGGTGGATTGGCGGACGGAAAAGAAGGATGATTTGGAGTATATTGACCATGAATTGCCCTCGCCCGTGAAAGGGCGGTGCCTAGCGCTGATGGCGAAGTTGGGCTTGAATTTCGGGGCGATTGACCTCGTTTTACGCGGAAAGGAGTATTATTTCATTGAGATCAACCCCACCGGGGAGTGGGCTTGGCTGAACACAGATAATCGGGGAATTGACCGAGCGATTGCCGCTTGGCTGGCGGGAGGCGCATCGTGAAAAGTATTTTGTCCATCCTCTGGTCTGTATTGTCGGTAATTCCGATTCGGGATTATTTTTTAGAATTGAAACCTTGGACGCTGATGCATCTTGATGCGCACAAGCACCATCCGGTTCCCGATAGGCCCGAATATTATAAACTCACACAGGCGGAGTTGGAAGCCCGCTTGCGCGAGGAGCACGACCGTGCCCTGGTAATAGACAAAAAAACCTCTCAAACGGTGTTTGTCGTCGGGATTTTGGCGAGTTTTGTCAACTTCATCATTCTGTACTGGAAAAAGGATGAGTTGATGGAAACCATCAGTGGCATGCTGATCGGTGGTTTGTCTTTCTATTCCGCCGTTTACATCCTGTTTGCGGCGTTTATTGCCGGGGAAAGCTTGCGGAGTGTGACCATGTATGGTCTCGGCACTACATTCATGGTGGAAAAACTGGAAAAAGGAAAAATGGTGGTGGTGGACAGTTTGGTAAAGATGGAATTCTGGACGAATGAAGCAAAATATCAGCATAACGAGATTGCCTACGAGTGCCTGCGAAATTGTGTGATTAGCATTGGCCTAATCATGGGGGTTCTCCTTGTGGAATTCTTGATTCCTTTTATGTTTCAATTTGCCAGTTATGTGGCTGGCAAATTGGGGGCGCTGTGGGATTTTTGGGGCGTCGGGCGATATTTTTGCCTGTGACGGCTGCATTGAATTGATGTTGGATGTTTCCGCGGCAGGGGGCTACGTTGGCGAGGGGCGCTGAGAAAACCGGGGTAAAATTCCCTCGTTTCCATCTGCTTCTCTCGCGCATTAGCCCTGCATCTTTCATGGTTTCGGATCTGCTGGCTTGGTCGGGTGAGCCAGATAGTGTAGCGCATATTCCGCCACTTTCCACTGCATTATCAACTCCAATGCCACCGCCATGGGCGCCAATAGCATTGGCTTAAAATACACGTGGAAATCACCAACGCACACTGATAAATTGTCCGGCAGGAATAGCAGCGTGACAATACACGACCCATCAACGAGAAAACAGCGTTTTATGATAGCCACAAGACGCGCCATCTTGTTGCCGCATGCCTCGTCTTTTCGCTTCAGGAGATCCTCCTTGATTGGCGAGTTAAACAGGAAACCGACAAATGTCAGTTTAAATCCCATAAACACAGCGATCAGCGTGACGATTTCGCCATAATATGAATAAGAGGCATCTGCCAATACCAGGCCCATAATCCCCGCTAAGGAGATAATGAAGAAATCAAGCGGGTGTAACAGATGGATTTTCACGACGCCGCCTCGTTAACGCTAGACAATAGGCGTTCCAACGCCTCTCTGACCGCCACTGGGTCAACATGCCCATCCACGCCACCAGGGACTTTCACGGAGATCTTGCGTGAAAAACTGTCAGCGTTAAAAACGCAGTTAAAGTCATGTTCGTCCTTGCCGCGAATGTGCAACGCGCCGCCCGGCATTTGTCTGCCAAGGTTTTTGGCCCATTGAAGAACAGATTTAGTTCTGCTGGGGCCGCCAGCCCCATAGCCCAATTTAAGGTGGAACCAGTCAGGCGCATTATCGGCATTCTGGTTTTCAAGTTTGATCCCCCAGTCGTCGTCTCTGGAGGCAAAAAGGTCCCCGCTCTCGGTCTCGCACTTTCCAGTGAAAGCGATTTCTTCGACATGTTTCAATATCTCAACCAGTTCCTCAATGGTTTTGAAGTCGCGTGACAGCTCCACTTCACCCCCTGTCAATTTCGCAAGAATCACTTTTACCGCGCTCGCAGAGCTAGGATTTGAGATGTACAAGTCATGCCGCGGGTTGTCATAATAGGCAAATGTCGTGCCGGTCGGCTCCACCCAGCCGTGCGGGCGAGGATTCGCCGCTTTCCGCCTCAACAAGATACTCCTTTCTTGGCAGTTCGCTGCCGTGCTCAAAAACCAGCCACAGCCCGTCATTTTTAGCGGGATAGCCCTTCACAATATAGGTTTGGTCGCTCCCGGCAACGATTTTGCCTTTCTTCAGGACATAGGCATCATCGTCCACCTGAGGAAACAACGAGTCGCCACCCGTAACTGCCGCCCCGGACAGCCGGTCCCGTTCTTCCTGGCTCGGCGGCAACTTAATTCCGCTTGTGTCCAGGAAAGCGCCGCCCACACGAGCGCTAAAGCACGTGAAGCGAATTTTATTAGTTTTTGGCGCGCTCATGCAGTATTTGATTCCTCCTTAGCGATGCAGCCATATCTCTATGTCTGGGCGACATACCGCCAGTATATCATTCTTCGGTTTTTCTCCCCTAATTTTCCTAGCCGAGAATCCCGAGTTTTTTGACAAAGTTGGCGCGGATGCCGAGGGTAGCGGGAGCTTGGGGGTGAAAATGCTGCCACAGTGGCATTGAGGTGAGACATTTTTTTCATATAAATAAGGGTTTATTTTCAATGGAATAATAGTTTTTTCTTATTTTCAGGCGTTCATGACTAGCATGATTTGCAGATTTGGCAGATAATCTGGCGTATAATTCTGTTTTATTTCCAAATCAGAGAGAGCAGGATGCCATCCAAGCAATCCAATAAAGGCGAGGGGATTACATCCCCCCGCTCCTTCCGCCACGGCGAACAGGCGAAGCTTCGCCCAGAGGAAGGTGTGCGCCCTGTCGGGCATAAATACATCAAGCCGTCAAGCATCATTCAGATGCAATCGGGCGATTCGCCGCTGTTGCGCAGCGACGACAGCGGTCTGTTGGATGCGCTCACTGGGGCGGTGAGCGCGTGGGCGGCAGAACACCGGCCGGACTCACTCGCGGCAGGCATCCTTTCCGAGCGGATTCAAGCGATTCTTGCGGCGCAACTGGATTGGAACGGCAAGCGGGAAGAGGGGGAAATGACCGTGCAAACGCTCCCCATTTTCACGCATGAGCGGCTGTCTTGCGAGGCGATCCTGCGGACGCTGGAACGGCATCAGAGCGACCGCAACGCCAAATTGAATCTTTTCGGGGAAGGTGCCAAGACCGTGGACGAAAAGCGCGCGGGGGCATACAAGCACATGAATGGCTGGCAGAACCGTCTGATCCATGGCGACAGCTTGGAGGTGATGAATTCCTTGTTGCGCCACGAGGACTTGGCGGGCCAGGTGCAGACCGTCTATTTTGATCCGCCTTACGGCATCCAGTTCAACAGCAACTTCCAGCCGTTCGTCAGATCCAAGGATGTGAATGACGGCGAGGATGACAGCATGTCGCGCGAGCCCGAAATGGTGCAGGCATACCGCGACACGTGGGAAAAGGGCGAGCATTCCTGGCTGAAATATCTGCGCGGGCGTTGCATGTTGCTGCGCGAACTGCTGGGCGAGAGCGGTTCCTGCTTCATCCAGATCAACGAGAAACACCTGCACTACGTGCGGAACGTGATGGATGAGGTGTTCGGGCGCGAGAACTTCGTGACCATCATCGCGTACAAGACGTCGTCAGGCACGGAACGCAAGGACGCGCCGAAACGCTTGTGCGACTTTCTGGTCTGGTACGCGAAACGGCGCGAGTCGATGCGCTTCAATCGTCTGTTCGTCCAAAAGGAAATGGACTCGAGAACATTCAACAAGGTCATGCTGGAAAACGGCGAGCACATGACCCTGAAACAGGCCGCTAAGGAAGGTGTTGACGTGACTGGGAAGCGCATATTCAGAACTCTGCCCCTCCATTCACGTAATGCGGGAAGCAACGCCCCTAGGGAATTCATGGGAGAGGAATGGACAATTCCTCAAAACAGGCACTGGTCGCATACTGATGAAGGATTTCAGCGTCTTGTGGAAGCAGGTAGAATCGTCAAGGAGAAGACGGTCATTAGTTCGGTTATGTATTTCGACGACTTTGAATACATGGAACTGGGATCGGCCTGGATGGATACTGGCCCTGAATTGGGAGGGGTTTACGTCTGTCAGACCAGCCCCACCCCGGTGGAGCGATGCATTCTGATGACCTCGGATCCTGGCGACCTGGTCTTTGATCCCACCTGCGGCGGCGGAACCACGCCGTTTGTCGCTGAGCAGTGGGGGCGGCGCTGGATTGCTTGCGACGTCTC
>JAYJLX010130512.1:0-19017 GCA_036873525.1 Chalinula nematifera
ACAGTAATGACAACAATCACAGTATTATATACACTACAGTATAATTAATAGTCATAAAGTTATTAACAGTTATTACAATCTACATACACAAACTATTGCCCAATCAGTTATATACGTAGTTATTAAAAGATTCAGTGCATATATGTGATTAAGCCTATTTAAAGGAAGCCATCAGCTTTATAGTGTTTGTGTTCCCCTCGACTGAACCATATGTGATTATGTTCTTTTACATTAGTAGATATGGCTTCGAGGGTATAGCAGGATGATGTATTTACAAACCTCAATTTCTCTTTTATCAATTTCTATCCTTAGTGTTTCAGGTACTGAGAGTAGGGATTCATGGTTGCCCGAGGCCAGAAGGCTGGGCCGAGGGAATCCTAAGCTAGTTGCTAGACACTCCCTGTCGGCATCCACTCAAGCACAAGCTCTCACGGCGCTGGGTTTATCAGGTCTGAGGGGACCGGGTGGGGGCGCAGTGAACAGTAAAGGAGACCATATTGAAGGGAATACAGACAAGAAATTATCACCACACAGGTAAATGAAATAAAGGAAAGAAAGGGGAGGGAGGGAAGGGTGGGAGAGTAATAGAACTGTACTCAATAAGGTATAGTGTGTCTCCTTGTACACAGGTGCAGTAGCATTTAAGATTGTATTGTTCCATGAGAGATCAAAAAAAGAACAAATTGGTTGAATGGGAAATATCACATGGAATTTCATAAGTTTTCTTCTGATGTGACCAACTACCAATGGAGAAATAAGAGGATACCATATGTGGCAATTTAAGATCTCCCCCAAGATGTCCTCCCTCCATTGTAACTGCATGTTCATAAAGACAAACAGACAATGCAAACAGCAACAACCACACCACCTCACTTCCCAGACCCTGTATCCAGTCCCTCCCCTCTCCGTCCACCACCAATGGGGGTGGAGTCCTTTCCTGACATCAGCAGTCAGCCACGCCTACATTCTTTGTTTTCCCCAAAATATACAAAACCTCATTTCCTCCCTAAATGCATGATTTATTTTTTACTGTCTGCAATGTTTATACAACAATACATGTTTATATGAGTTAATTTCTTTCTATCTGTCTTTTATTTTTCATTGAAGAAAATAAAATACTAATGAATTGTAAAAATAATACAAACAAAAGGGTTTATTTTATGTTTGAACTTCTGAATTTTGTCTTGAGTGTGTCAACAGTCTTTAATACTTCTGAAATAGTCAAGCGCTTACTGTGGTCGCTGTCCATACACTGTTGAAGGAACAATTGCATTGGCTTCCATGCTATTCTTGAAAGGACACCATTCTTATCAGATAAAAAGCTTTTTTCATGCTGAAAAAAATCCAGTTTTAGAAGTGTGGTAGAGGTACGACTAGACGGAAGGACAATGGTTGAGATCAGCATTGCACCTAAGCTATAAACATCCATTGCTGGGGAGTGGTGGTAATTGGGGGGAATGGCTTCAGGAGCAGTGTATACTTCGGGTATGATACATCTATCCTTGACAGCATAATGAGGAAAATTGGCAGATTCAAACCCTGATAACTTGTATGTCCACTTCCCGTCTTCTGAAGGATTTGACAGCAATATAGTTGTATAAGACACGTTCCTATGTATAATGGGATGGGGTTTGAATGAATGGAGGTAGTATAATGCGGACCCGATATCGTGACCTACATCAAGTGCTTGAGAATACATAGCCTCTGAATCACCTGCGATACTAAATAGGCTACTGAACAAATTGCAGTGCATCAATTCATACAATAGAACAGGACTTGGGGATGAATAATGTGTGGCCCCAATGAACTGCACTATGTTGGGATGATGGATCACTGAGGAGAGACAGATGGATCGAATATACCGATTTCTAGAATCTTTTTTTGGACCATGTACAAAGCGTAACAACTGTTTCGCTGCAACTCTAGCCCCACAGAACACAGCAACACTGGTATTGAAGAATGCTCCACTGCCTAAGTCTTCATTGGTGAAAAAACTAATTTCACTTTCGTCAACCAGCCACATCTGTCTCATGCTACTACTCTCCTTGACAACTTCTACAAACGGTATCTTCTCACTTTCTGTACTCGCTAATATCTCAGCTAATTCATCATCTTCAACTGCTGCTATCTTTCGCTTCCATTCAGTATCTTCATCTAACGTCGGGTCTTTAAAGCGCTATGAAATTAATAACTCATCAATAAGTGTACGCATCATATAACAAAGTACACTGAAAATACCTCACTGCTTTCTTTTGTGATAGGGGAAAATCTAGCTTTAATCACTTTAACCTCATCTACAAAAACAGGTAATTATGTGCTGATATTTCATTTTTGTCAGTACTGTTGCAGTGATTAGAGATCTACATGTTCGTGCATGACTAACCTTTGGCAGCTGCTAGCTCTCTCAATAAGATTTGCTTTTCCTTTTCAAGTATAGTCACTAAGTGGTCTATGGATGAAGACGAAAAAATGCAATTTAATAAAAGCTAGAGATAAAAGAGAATTTCAGTGTAATGTTGATTAAGCTAAGCTAGCCGTTTGTATACACTGAATGATATATGGTGTACACATATATCTTGGCATAATTGTGGGTCAACTGGGGCCTTGTCTTCTGTCTTACCATCATTATCTATACATAAATTATAAATAAATTGACATATTTTGTTAATTATAATTTACCTTTTCTTGTTTTGAGACTCGTTTGGCGGTAATAATCCATTTCTTGATAAGCTTGTTTAAGTATTTTATCTTTAATCCTGCATGAGTCACACTGATCTGTATCAGCTGATGATGGTACCACACTGCCAGGGTTAATAATGGCCTCCATGTGTTCGTTATGGCCCAATACACATACGTACTGTGGTACAGTGGAACTACTACTGCTGGTCTCATTCAATGACTGCTTGATATTCACTATGTTGGTCACAGCATTATCTTCATTGTAGGTGGCTACTTCTGGATTACAACCCACAGCTAGTAATAGTTCTATTGCTCGTGTGTTCTTCAGCTCAATGGCTTGTATCATGGCTGCTTTGATCGATTCACATCCTTCTTCTTCAATGTTGTAGATGACATTGCTTCCAATATGCAGTGAAATGACCCCCAAGAGTTCAACCAGCTCTAGGGGAAGTGGTGCAGGGAGTAACATGGTGGAGTCCACTGCCTCAGGATAGATCCAGCTGAAGCAGATGCATCCCTTCGATACAGATACATGGGACATGAAGTCATACAGGGTGTTGAATATTTCGTTGATGATCGTCTCAAACTGCTTCATTGTAAAATCATCCCAGAACTCACGAACTTTCAGCTTTACCGGCAACACTTCGTAACCCATGGATACGGCACTGGCAGAACCATTCACTACACTCTGCTGGCGATTACGGTTGATGAGTGTAACTAAATCCACCATATTGGCTGATGTACTGAAGATGTCAACGTCTCTTCTAAATCTCACTAACTGCCTCTTCAAAACTTCATCTCCATCCAAGAGGTTTTCAACAATAGACGTGAGAACACGGAAGTTAATGATGGAGCAACGTTCTTCTATTCTGTTGAACACTCTTTCAAACGTTGCTTCTTCTTCGGGTAATGATGGCAAGCCACAACACCTTCGAACTAAATCCTGGATATCTGACAAATCAACGTCAGATTTCTTACGAAGGGATTTCTTGATTCTAGATACAATGGCTTCGAACTTATTCGACAATGTCTCAAATTCATTGCTAATGCCACCAAATGACTTGTACTGAACTGATGTCATCTCGAGCTCATGGTGGGCAAGGGTGGGTATGTGATCAGAAGAATGAGTACCTGATGCAGTAGGTAACTGATCCTCTATGCTGTGTGACTCTTGGCTGGGGTTAGTCTGGAGCCCTGCCCCTTCCACTGCTGGCGCTGGTTTGATGAACTTGGAGTGTATTTTGTTAGCAAGATGGTGGTTCTTCTTCCTTCTTAGAGCAGTAATGACGTTATCCCAGGTCAATGGCTCCTCGCTTCTCTCCGTGTATCGTTCATGGACCTCAATCAGGCATCTCATGGTACCTTCTAATCGGTAGTTACGGGCGATGTCTTTCAGTTCGGGGGAGGGAACACCGAGGAACACTCCGAACGTGTACCAATCCGCATCCTCTGATAATACTTCAGCAAATACATCAACACTGAGAGATACTGCAGCCATCAAAACCGATGGTGAAAAAACAAAAGGAACTATCGAGGGAAATGGACTAGCCCCACCTGCTCAATTACATCTAATTAAAGTTATTAATCCAATAAAAACAAATTAATAATTTAGCTTTGGTGAGTTTTCAAGATGGCGGCATGAGTATCTCTGAATCCAGACGAGTTTTAAGACGTTTAGGTAAGATATTATATTGTAGATCTATTCACTTCCATTGATACTTGGATTTTAAGTTCTTAATTTTGGTTTCGTTTAGAACTCGAGGCGTATGCCTGTGTTGTAACCGCTCTAAGAGCCCAAGGCCAATTAACTCTGTACGTATGTAGTTTATATGGGACTAATATCTATGTGCAAGTATTATTCATTGCGCTTTTATTAGTGAAAAGAAGTCTGTATTGACTCAGTTATCACAGCAGTTAAGGTTAGTAAACAAATAGACCCCTCCCCCTTTCACTGATTACTATACTGGGCCCCTCCCATTTTTCCATACTGTAGTATCTCTACTGATAGACATCATGCAGAGGTTAGGAGAGCCATTTGTGACGATGATCTGTGCTATATAGCGGATTGGTAAGCTTGTTGAGTGTAACTGTCCTGTCTATTGTTGTTGAGTTGGCCTTTTCTTGTTAAATAAGTCATCTACATACACAAACTATTGCCCAATCAGTTATATACGTAGTTATTAAAAGGATTCAGTACGTGCATATATTTGGGTAGGCCTATTTAAAGGAAGCCATCAGCTTTATAGTGTTTGTGCTCCCCTTGACTGAACCATATGTGATTATGTTCTTTGATGAGGCTTCGAGGGTATAGTAGGATGATGTATTTACAAACCTCAAATCTCTTATCAATTTCTTTTTTCAGTGTTTCAGGTACAGAGAGTAGGGATTCATGGTTACCCGAGGCCAGACGGCTGGGCCGAGGGAATCCTAAACTAGTCGCTAGACATTCCCTGTCGGCATCCACTCAAGCACAAGCTCTCACGGCGCTGGGTTTATCAGGTCTGAGGGGACCGGGTGGGGGCGCAGTGAACAGCAAAGGAGACCATGTTGAAGGAAACACAGACAAGAAATTACCACCACAGGTACATGAGATTAGGGGAAAGAACTGTACAATATAAGGTACTATATTATGTTTCCTTGTTCACAGGTACAGTCAGCATTAAAGATCGTACTAGCCAATCATCCATCAGCCTCTAATACTGCGATAGGAGGAACTACCAAAGCTAAAGTTCCCCCATCATCATCATCTACGCTGAGTCCTGCAGCCCCTCCCTCTTCAACGGCACCCGTGCTATCTCCTTCCTCGTCCGTTGCTAGTCCGCAAGTCATTAAAAGTATTTCAGTCGGTTGTCAAACTATTCCCCTCGAGGCACCTCCCCCTGTAGTGCCACACCCACCTGAAGTACCACACCCCCCATCAGTGGCTGTTAGTACCAGCAGTATAGGGATACAGGTGGATGTGGCGATAAGGAAAGAGGATGGTCCTGAGGTTGGTGAAATATCAGCTGGTAACCAGCAAGGTGATCGTGGAGAAGAAAGCATAAGCAGTGATGATCGTATGGAAGAAGACGTAAAATCTGTCAAAGAAAGTCAGCCCACCTCAACACCACACCCCCAATCAATGGAAGTAGAGCAAGAGAAAGAGAAGGAACTCGAGGAAGACACTGTATCAGAAGACGATAACGTAATGGAGACTATATCGGCCCCAGTTGATGATACTGGAGCTGATAAAAATGAACCTCCTTCAGTAACAGTTACAACTAATATGTCCACTGGTACAACCATCAACACATCCACTGATACATCCACTGGTACACCTACTGATACATCCACTACTGGTATGTCCACTGCCACTGATACAACCATCAACACATCCACTGGTACAACCACTGGTACACTTGACGATACACCCCTCACTACTACTCCTCCCCATTCTACTGCTATAGCATCCCTTACCACTGGTACAACACCCCTTACCACTGGTACAGTAGCCCTTACCACTGCCACAGTACCCCTTATCACTGGTACAACATCCCTTACCACTGGTACAGTAGCCCTTACCACTGCCACAGCACCCCTTATCACTGGTACAACACCCCTTACCAGTTCTACAACATCTTTTACTACTGATACAACATCCCATACCACTGGTACAGCACCCCTTACCACTGGTACAGCACCCCTTACCACTGGTACAACATCCCTTACCACTGGTACACCACCCCTTACTGCTGGCATTTCTCGACCGCTGAAACGCCCACTGGAGGAAGATGAATGTGACTCAGCTCCTCCATCAAAAATCCCAACAGTCTCTAAGGAAGACAATGAAGAAGCTGTGAGCACCACCATTAATACTGATGAAGATACAAGTGTTACACGTGAATCAACTGAGGAAGATTCGCTTATGGAGTGTGATAATACTCAAGGAGATGAAATCAAGGAAGAGTTTCACAAAGAAGAGCCTCACATTGAATCAACAATTGCTCAAGTTCCCATTAGCAGTTCACAGAATGTATCATCACATAACCAGTCACATGACCCAGCGTCACATGACTCTCAATCGCCTAAGTCACATTTCAAAGTTTCAGAACCAGTTGTGCGTTCACTGGACATTAAACCCCCACCAACACCCTCTGCCTCCTCACCTACCAGCCCCACCCCTGAGCCATCGCCATTACTACCAGCAGACGAAGCTACTAAACCCATTGATTCACCGATTACTACTGTAACTAATGCAACCAGCCCTGCTGCAACCAGCCTTGTTGCTACCAACCCTGCTGTTACTAGCCCTGCTGTTTCTTTAGTACTAACTCATAATGTGAATTCCCCATTATCTATGGAGCAGGAAGCTCCTCCTCTGGTCCAACCCCCTTCCCCTTCGACTCAAGCTCTTGTCGTCCCATCCATTCCTCCTGTTATGACTGCATCAGGTTTAACCATTTCATCAGCCACATCTACTGTTACTAGTCTATCGAATATCATGTTATCACCTCCACTGCTAATCGTTTCCTCTGCCCCGCCCCCTTCGTCTCCACCCCCTGTTCCTCATTCTCAATCGTTTTCAATAGCACAATTAGTTACAGCACCGATTTTAACCCCTTCAACACTATCTATGGGTTCAGTCATTTCAACACCGCCCATTGATTTAACCACACCTACTAATTTACCAGCTACATCTGTAACTCCACCCAGGTTGCTGGTTTCTGAACCCAACATCAATAAATCACGTATTCACTCTGTGACCACACCCACGATCCCCAATACTGCAGATGTACCTCCATTAGTGACAACAATCACTTCATCTACACTGTCTTTAAATAAAGACGGTTCCATGCTTGAGTCCGAGTCCCATGTTACCGTGTCGTCAAGCAGTCTCATTCCCATACCAGAAACTTCATTAACTGTGCCGGATTCAATTCCAACAACTCAAGTAATCCCATTTTCACAGCCATCAATTAGTATCCAGTCTCAAGCCCATACTCTGATTCCCGTTCCTCGACTACTCGATATGGCTGCATCAAATATCCAACCATTGATTACTGTCCAGTCTCAGACTCATACTCCGGTTCCCATTCCTCAGGTGGCATCTATTACACAATCGTTGACACAACAGCAGCATGAAGAACAAACCAAGAATGACAATCAGGAGGAGGTTCTTGATGTGATTCCACCATTACCTGATGAGCCAGCAGCTATGGATGTTACTAATAATGATAACGTTAATGAGACGACATTGGGGGCGGAGTCTGTATCTAGTGCTAGTAATCAACCACTCCCACCAATGGAAACTCATTCACCACGCCCACTAATCGATGGTCAATCACCACGCCCAATCGCTCCCGTGACCTGTTCAAGTATAACTTCTGATATATTTAATTTATTAGAGGCCAGACCACTAGAATCCACCCCCCATCAGAAAGATGATACACCACTGGATAACAAGACCACTGTGAAACCAAGTACGCTCGATCCAGTACCTACCTCGATGTTATCAGACCCCGCTGCGAAACCCACGCTCAACCTTGTATCACCCCCCATGTTACCAGTAGACCCTCCACCCTATAATCAACCGGTTAATTACTCCACAAGTGCTTTATCACTGCCATATCTCAACCCACCACCAGCCACTGTAGAGTTCAGCCTACCCAATGTAACCCCTCCAGTATTACCCTCTCTACCCAGTTTAGCAACCCTCAATACAGTATCAAATACACACAGTATCATCAGTACTGACACTACAACAACTATTGGCGATCCTTCAATCGAACTATCATCATTGCATCCCCTGCCATTGCCCTCCCTCACCTCAAACCCTGCCACACAATCATTCTCTACACTGGTAACAGCCACCGTCCCACCACCCACTGTACATTCTATATTCTCATTCCCCAATCCCCTTACGTCTAATCAGCAGTCATCCGAGTCGTCTAGTTTAGCTGGCACGCCCATCAACGAAGGTGACCTTTTGGCTACCGTGACCTCTGAGTTAGGGGTGGAGTCCATCGATCCCTCGCTGCTCAATATGTCTGATCTCCTCAGCTTTCTCCCGTCGGATGATGTAACACTAGAAGATTTAGCCGTGACTGGAGGTGAAATATCTACAGATATGGTTGTTCTTCAAGAAGGGATGGGTGGGGGCGTGACACCACAGACTCCCTTGGAATTTGGGTTGCCTGGCAGTAGTCGAGACACCCATGGGGCGGAGTTTGGTAATTTCAGTGGGAGTGGTTTGACTGATTCACTATTGGAGGATGTACCACTTGAAATCAAAGACACCGTAGAGGCCATTTTGAAAAGCCAAAACAACTTAGATAAGATATAAAAGAATTAAATGTTGCTCATAAATAATAATTATTATAATTATTTTTAATTTTTTTTCCTTTATTATTTCCATAACAAGCTCATTTGTTAAAGATGAACCACAAGTTACAGCACTACAGTGGGACCGATTACTATTAATAATTCTATAAGTTAAAGCTGCACATGAAGCAATTGATACTCTGAATGAAATGCAGATAATTTTTTTTTACATCGTATAAATGTAAACTCAATTCATTGCTCTAGATCTATATTTATGTAACAAGAAGTTATAGAGTAATGTTTGTTCTCCCTGAGCCCAGGGAATTTCATGGAATGCTCATTTCCAGATAGAACCATTCCATATGGCTTCCTGCCATTGTGTTGTATTCGTTTACACATTTCCTGTATTATGAATGAGGCCAGTCCTTTCCCTCTGTGTTCAGGGAGGGTATAGAGATGCTGGATCTCCCCTCCCACTCCTTCAAATGCCCAGGCAGCGATTTGGTTGTCCTTGAAAACTGCAATGCTTTCAAGAGACTCAGACAGCTTCTTGAACCATTCATTTTGCCCACCTCCTGTGAGCCATTTAGATGCGATTAATTCAATATCGCTTTCTTTAATTTTCCCTACCACATAACCTTCTGGTAGCAAAACAGACCTGTTATGTAATTACGTACACAACAATATAATTATAGTTATTAATTTCATAATCAGTTAATTGGTGTATATATACTTGTGCGGGTTGTCATGATACTGTTCATCCATTTCAAGCACAGAACCAGGACATTTTATGCAGCTTGATGATCGCTGTCGACACTCCTCTGAAAGATGCTCCATAATATTACTTTCACCTATCATCAGTATTGTAAAGCACATGCAATGTACACAATAGTACGTGTTTCTTTTAGCTTACCATTTACTACTATCTGTGATGAGGCCAAATCTATATTAGGAATGGACATGAGTAGTCGTAACAGGTGCATATGATCAGCGCTTTTTATAGACACTAGCCATACATCTATTATACAAGTAATAGCCTTATATATCATGTATGTAATAAATATTACACATATCACACCTATACTGTTCATTGTGTGAATAATATATGATTTATATAGGACCGGAAGTCATGATTGAAAAATGCCGGTGCTAAGATGCGATGCATTGGTCATGACCTAGTTAGTGTACTCACCACACTGACAGTGCGTCTCATGTATAGTGCATGCTCTGAAACATGCCGGCATGCCATTATAGTTAAATATAGACTGTGCATGCAGTAGTATTATTCACTCTATACAGTTATTGTGACATGAAGACACTGTATAATGTATTGTATTAGACTTTCCTATTGTATGTTATAGACATACACGTTTTGATAGAGAAAACCACGTGTTGATTTTTGTATTATCTGAGTTCAGTAGTTGGTGAACCATTGTTTTGTTGAAGGATAAACTTAAAACACACTACAGTTACCACTGCATGGATACTGCATAGTCGTGAGCAAGTCAGTTGAATGTATCCTCATGAATCAGTGCACGATAAGGCAGTATACTGATTGTTATGATAGTATGAGGCTGGCAACAAACTCCAAAAGGTTGCCTACAATTCCAAAAAAAAACACTTTAATTGCAGGGTGTTATACATGGCAAAGATGGCATGTATAACTAGTTCATGTGAATGAGGAATAATGAGGAACTTAAAAATAAATGGCATTCATGAAATGAGGTTATGCCATATATTAATTGTGAACTGGAACTGACAGCAAATATGAGACTATATCGAGTACAAAACATTGTATACCGGCAACGTTTTCTCAGCCACACATACACATCATGAGCTCACATAGCATAATACATACATGTACATGTATACACCAGAAATCTATCACATGACTTTTATATGCAAAAAACGTCACATGCATCATAGTGTACAGTACCACATTCATTATACTATAATGTATGCACTACTGAAATGACTGCCAGTTTGTATGGATGCTAGTCCACAAGTGTGTTTATGTATTATGCACTGATTTCCTTTTGGTTGTGGGTTCACCGGCATTGTGTGCATGTCATTGATCAATCTATCCTTACATACATATAAGACTAGCTTTATTATAAACCAGTGCTATACTAGTAATGGAACCATGATCTCTACTGTCAGCATATATCTCTCCTGGTATAGCACCACTTTTAATTGAATCATACACTGCATTGATTAGGGCACCGACCTGTATAGGCAGAGTGGGAATGGAAGAAAGATATAAACTATAGTATAAATATCATAGGGATTTAAGCATCATTCAGTCGTAATTATACTGATTCATCATTATGCAATCATGCATATACATGCAGTTAAGACTGAAGTATGCATAGCTTAGATCTATACCTGAGGGGTTTCGGTCATAAATTTCTTAAATAGTAGATCATCAGCTTGCAAATCAGGAAACAATCTGTGTACAGGAGCAGTCATTTTTATCCAACTATAGACTTTGATGTACATGCAGTGCAACCTCAATTATTCGGTTTAGATCTATATAGCTAAGAAGGCCAGCCGGGAAGTCAATTATCAGGAAGTCAACCATCACCATATACAAATCAAACGACTGCATTGCGGATTGGCCAGCAGAATTTCTCACCGCGCTGAGGGCCAAGAAAATCAATTCATACTCGGTGTACATGTGTACTTGTCATGTGTGGGAATCTGGGGATCGATGAGATTAGCATGTAACTTAGTTTGAAAGATGAGCTTTAATACATGCATTATGCATGGGAGCTGACTGAATTAGATCTATAATAGAGTATAGTTGCTGCATGGTCTATCCAAATCCTTGACCAAATCTGTCCGGTATGAAAATTTTGTCCCCCCCCCCTTCCCTCTCAACAAGCCACACAAATTTGGCTCATTTTTACTATGAAAGTTGCTCACACACTTTCAGATAATATATAGTCATTAATTCGTTAATTATACTATTGATTAAATAACACACCAATAAAAGTGTAATGCACATTTTTACTGAACCCAATTCTAGTAAAAAAATTCACAGATTCCTTATTTCCAGACACAATAGAGCAATACGGTTTCCTGCCATTATGTAGTAGTCTATCACACAGTTCCTGTATTATGAATGTGGCCAGTCCTTTCCTTCTGTGTTCAGGAAGGGTATATAGGTGTTGAATATATCCTGCTTCTGATTCAAATACCCAGGCCGCAATTTGATCATCTTTGTAAACAGCAATAGTTTCAAGCGAGGTCGACTGGGATAGTCTCCTAAACCATTCTCTACCGACACCTTTGATGAGCCAGTTGGATGCGATTATTTCAAAATCACTTTCTTTTATTTTCTTAATTGCATACTCTGGTAGCAAAACAGATCTATCAGTACAACATTATGGGTTATTCAATTAATTATTATTAATAATGTTGTAGTACTTGTGACTGTTGGTATAACGTTCCTTGTCTAATTCATAGATAAAGGAAGACTTATTCACGAAATTCAATGATTGCACTTGGCGAGTATTCATGAGACCTTCCATAATACTACTTTCACCTAATGCAATGGACACAACTATATAAAAGCTTATGTCATGTGGCTTAGTTGGCTGTTGATGTACATTAGAGAGAACTTCCAACTCACCTATTATCATTATCCGTGATGATGAGAGATCAATACTCGGAATGGCTAGGAGTAGTTGTAGCAGTTGATCAGTACTTCCTGTAGACACTAGTCTAATATCTGTAATTAATCACAAATGTTAAAAACCTAATTCAACTACTTTAACGTTTGTACTCTTATCAAATCATGTGTTTTATGTGTACAAAAAAAGCAAGTATGTTTGTTTATTAATTGGCCGGAAATCTCTGAACCAATCCTTACATATCAGTTCAGCTTTATCGTAAACCATAGCTATACTAGTAACAGACTCATGATCCCTACTATCGGCGTATATCTCTCCTGTTATAGCACCACTTTTAATTGAATTGTACAGTGCATCAACTGGGTTAAAGACCTGAGATAGGCAAAGAGATGAGCTCAAATCAGTATAATAAGAAACCATCTACTAAACTGAACAGTCCTGATTGCTATAGAGTCTACATGCATCAGTACTGACTGAAATCCATGATTATACATTAGTCAGTCTCAGTAGACTACCTCAGGATGAGAAGTTTCAGCAATAAATTTCCTAACAAGTAAATCATCAACTTGCAAATCAGGAAACAATTTGTGTACAGGACACCTTACGGGAGCAGTCATTCTTTAGTACCGCCGTATACTCCCAAGGCTCTTTTTCCATCCAGTACGAGCTAGATATCTACGCATAATTAGAAAAATAATTTTTTCTGCTTTGCAAGTTGCAACTAGGGTGGAGTACTATTCATTGGTATACCAAGCTTTTTTGTGGCTGACAATACTTAATTGTTTCATTGTGATCTGTTCATCACACCCCATGCATTAAATTGCTTTCTACTAGTTACAAGAGCAGCTATTTTTTAGCTGAAGCAATTTTTTTCCCCTTAAAAAAAAAAAAAAAAAAAAAAAAAAAAAAAAAAAAAATATAACGATCATTCCTTCTAAACCAATTCTAGTGAATAACTTCAGTCCATTGATTGCTCATTCTCTGGAGCAATAAAGCAATACCATTGTATAATAGTACAGTAATATCATATGTACTCTTTATATTAGCTTTTAGCTATTGAGTTCATTATTATTACCAAAAAAAAAAAAAAACATGTGACGCTACACACTCATAGTTAGTCAGTGATCTAAACTGTTGACTATGGTCCTTGATACATTCCAAAATATGGCTTTCACCTAAAAACAGAATTACCATACTGTAACTAATGTAACTGGTTTATGATTGTATGCATCTATGTATATTGCATGGAAGATAAGGCTTTGGCAGTACACAATGTGGTTACCAGTACATGTAATACTTATGCATTATTGGAACTCAATATATAGTTGCTGGTCTATATGAACCAAATCTGTCTGGTATAGAATTTCCCCCTTCCCCGGCCCAGCCAAATTTGACTCATCCAGAGTCTTCTTTACTATGAAAAGTTGCTAACACACTTTCAGATAAATATAGTATTGTATTACTATGGATTAAATAAAACAGCAATAAAAGTGTAATGCACGTTTTTACTGAACCCAATTCTAGTAAAAAAATTCACAGATTCCTTATTTCCAGACACAATAGAGCAATACGGTTTCCTGCCATTATGTAGTAGTCTATCACACAGTTCCTGTACTATGAATGTGGCTAATCCTTTCCTTCTGTGTTCAGGAAGGGTATATAGGTGTTGTATATATCCTGCTTCTGATTCGAATACCCAGGCCACAATTTGATCATCTTTGTAAACAGCAATGGTTTCAAGCGACGTTGACTGGGATAGTCTCTTAAACCATTCTTTACCACCTTTGATGAGCCAATTGGATGCAATTATTTCAAAATCACTTTCTTCTATTTTCTTAATTGCATAATCTGGTAGCAAAACAGACCTATGCAACATTATGGGTTATTCAATAATTATTATTAATTAATAATGTTGGTAATTATTATACTTGTGATTGGTGGTATAGCGTTCCTTGTCTAGTTCATAGAGAAAGAAAGGCTTCTTCACAAAGTTCAATGATTGCAGTTGGTGTGTGTCTATGAGACCTTCCATAATACTACTTTCACCTAATGCAATGGACACAACTATATAAAAGCTTATGTCATGTGGCTTAGTTGGCTGTTGATGTACATTAGAGAGAACTTCCAACTCACCTATTATCATTATCCGTGATGATGAGAGATCAATACTCGGAATGGCTAGGAGTAGTTGTAGCAGTTGATCAGTACTTCCTGTAGACACTAGTCTAATATCTGTAATTAATCAGAAAGGCTAACAATTACAATTTGAACTGCTATTTACAAAGGGAATATTCAAGCAGACGTTAAAAACATAATTCAACTATTTTAACGTACTCTTATCAAATCATGTGTTTTACGTGCACAAAAAAAGCAAGTATGTTTATTAATTGGCCGGAAATCCCTGAACCAATTCTTACATATCAGTTCAGCTTTATCGTAAACCATCGCTATACTAGTAATGCAGTCATGATCCCTACTATCAGCATATATCTCTCCTGTTATAGCACCACTTTTAATTGAATTGTACAGTGCATCAACTGGGTTAAAGACCTGAGACAGGCAGAGGAAGGAGTTCAAACCAGTACGTAATAATTAAATACCATAATTATATATATAATGAAACCATTTACTAAACTGAATAGCCCTGATTGTTATACATGCATAATTATACATTACCTCAGGATGAGAAGTTTCAGTTATAATTTTCCTAACAAGTAAATCATCAGCTTGCGAATCAAGAAACAATCTGTGTACAGGACTCGATGCTGGAGCAGTATGAGTCATTATATCTACGTATAATTAGAAAAAAATAATTTTTTCTTCTGCTTTGCAAAACAGGGTGGAGTTTGTACCATTATAATAGCTTTTTTGTGGGCTGACAACATAAAATTGTTTCATTATAATTTGTACTCCCTATTCAATTGCTTATTGCATTCTACTAGTTAACATTAAAATCAAAAAAACTGAAAGTATAACGATCATTCTTCCTAAAACCAATCCTAGTGAATAACTTCATTGATTGCTCATTTCCAGGAGCAATAAAGCAATACGGTTTCCTGCCATTGTGTAACAGTCTATCACACAGTTCCTGTATTATAAATGTGGCCAGTCCTTTCCCTCTGTGTTCAGGAAGGGTATAGAGGTGTTGTATGTGTCTTGTTGCTACTGATTCAAATGCCCAGGCTACAATTTGACCGTCTTTATAAATAGCAATGCTTTCAACAGATGTTGAATCAGCTAATTTCCTGAACCATTCTTCTCCACCTCTGACAACCCATTTAGATGCAATTAACTTGAAATCACTTTCATTTATCCTAGTTGCAGCTACGTAATTTTCTGGCAGCCTACAATGGAACAATTACTAGTTATTAAACAGGCTCTTAATAAAATCATTACATAATTATTATACTTATTATTGACTTGACTGGTATAAAGTTGCTCATCAAGTTCATAAACGTGCGACGTTACACACTCGTAGTTAGTCAGTGATCTAAACTGTTGACTAATATGGTCCTTGATACATTCCAAAATATGGCTTTCACCTAATAAAAAAGAATTAAACAGAATTACATATTGTTACTATGACTAATGTAACTGGTAACATATTGTGTTCAAGGTTCCAGATCATCAAGTGTTGTTAAATACATATTACAAACTTGATATCCGCTTAACAATATACATACGCTTAATAACTGATATTGTGGTAAATATGTGTCATAATTATATGTAACTTACCATACATTATAACTCGAGATGATGAGAGATCGATATTAGGAATGGCAAGGAATAGTTGGAGTAGTTGATCAGTATTTGATATATTAGACACTAATCTGATATCTACAGACATGCAAGAAATATAACTATCTGTATATTGGGCCAACGCATTGATTTGCTGCCAAACTGACAGCAGTATAACTGACTTACATGTTATTTGTATTCCATCATAAACTATTGCTATACTAGTGATGGTGTCCCTACTGTCAGCGTATATCTCTCCTGTTACAACACCCATTTTAATAGCATTATACAGTGGCTCAACCTGTAGAAGGATTCACAGGTGGAAGATTCACAGATTAGCATTGTCAGTTGTCACAATTATAAAATGCTGTATATGTAAAAACCACTTACATTTATATGCAGTAAAGAATTTGTGGATATGAATTCCCTAACAAGTAGATCATCAGCTTCTGAATTCGGAAACAACCTGACCACAGACGCCTGGGTAGCCATTTTTGAAACATCAACAACTCCACCCATGTATGTAGATCTTCAGATAGCTCCTCCTCCTATTTAGTTTTTGTAATAATGTTTATATTATTCAATTATTATACTCAAAGGTATGATCCCCCCTTTCTTTGAACCCCATTTTAGTGAATAATTTCACAGATTGTTTATTTCCAGGATCAATACAGCAAATTGGTTTCCTGCCATTGTGTAGTAGTCTATCACACAGTTCATGTATTATGAATGTGGCCAGTCCTTTCTTTCTGTGTTCAGGAAGGGTATGCAAGTGTTGGATAAATCCAGGTTCCGATTCAAATACCCAGGATACAATTTGATCATCTTTGTAAACTGCAATGCTTTCAAAACACTCAGATAGCTTCTTGAACCATTCACGTTGATCTTCTACGTAGCGCCATTTAGACGCAATTAATTCGAAATCACTTTCTTTAATTTTTGCAATTTTGTAACCTTCCGGTAAGAGAAGTGACCTGCAACAAAACGAATGCCACTGAAGCTCAAAAACTACTCAGTAATAAATAGTTTACTACTGTCCTTACTTCTTGCTGTGGTTGGCATATAGCTGCTCATCAAGTTCATAGATAGAATATCTAAACACACACCTCTCTAAGGCAAAATGTTGGTTTATATATTCTGTGATGGGTTTTAAACTCTTGCTTTCACCTATAATGGTATGTGAATGAATGTAATAGCACACAGTGTTGAGGTAACTTACCAAACACTATAGTTTCTGATACGTCAATGTTTGGAATGGCAAGAAATACTTGTAGGGATCGATCCGTATTATTGGAAGCTATTCTAACATCTAACAGTAGAAATATAAACTAATTATATTAAGAACTATGCATACACTTCAGTGAATCTCTACCATATGGAGGCTAGAGATAGTCAAGTATGGAGCTTTAGTCGCAGGGCCCGCAAGCCCTATCACCCTGTGTGTCGGATGTGATACAAACGTGTATGATAGGGCTGGCCCTGTGCAACTATGAACCCCTATACAATAAGTCTTATAGCATAGCAACACCAATAGATATTGGAAATTAATTTGTAATGGTTTGTTACCACACTTACAGGTTTTTCCCAATACAACATAAACTATTGCTATACTAGTAATGGTGTCTCTACTGTCAGCGTATATCTCTCCTGTTACAATACCCTTTTTAATAGCATTATACAGTGGCTCAACCTGTAGAAGGATAGTTCCAATTCATTGTATGCATATAGATCAGGGCATGGCATGAGTATCCTTATATGCATGCATTGTCTAGTCTGGTGCCCCACCCATTGATTCTGAGGAAGTGAATAGGGGGGACCAGACTATGCATTGTCTGATCTAGTCTGGTATAACCGCCCACTTTTAATTTCCAGAAAGTGGTCTGAGGACACACGTATTCCAAATCAGTTCTGCTGGAATATTAATTATAGGCAAGTATAAGTAAAAGTGGGTGGTTATACTGGACTACGTCTGATCATGATGACCCAATGGTTAGCAAACTAGAAAAATATTAGCAAACTATAATATATCTGCTTGTAACCATTACTGCACTTACACTAACATATAACGAAGAGTACTCAGCTACAAATTTCTTTATAAGTAATTCATCAGCTTCTGAACTTGGAAACAATCTGCATACAGACACATAAGTAGCCATCTTTCTTTTTTTAAAATTAATTTTTAATGTTACTCAGTACTCGCACCCCCCTAATTATTATTTTTATTTATTATTTAATATTAGTGATCACTAAATTTTTTTGTCTAAATAATTAGATCTACAATTTTCTCAACATATGGCAGTAGTTTATAATTTATCAAGGAATTTGTCGAGTGCGGGTACAGTGTCAGACAGACCCTTCCTTTTTCTTGTTTCCTTGACAACAACCGAAGGCTTGGTTCCATCTTCCAACGGGTCACCGGGCAACACCTGCCAATAATCGAACACACATTGAGAGAAGGCCTGGCCACCAGTATTGGATCTTAGATTAGCAGTGAAGCCTATATAGCAATGATGTATGTTAGGATTACAAAAAGATACACAGCAAGAGAGGGGCAATAACTAGAAAACTACCTAGCTTATTCCAAGCTCTACACATACATACATACATACATACATACATACATACATACATACATACATACATACATACATACATACATACATAC